>AJFL01003152.1:0-56927 GCA_000467735.1 Rhytidhysteron rufulum CBS 306.38
AACAACAACAACAACAACAACAACAACCACTACCACTACCATATGTAGTGCTGCGTTGGAATAAACGGGAACGGGAACAAACGGATGTGGAGTGTTTGGTCCCGGAACATATGCATAATGAAGGGCACGTGGGATCAAGAGAAAAGGAGAGCAAAGCGATGTGGAAGTCGTATCGAAACTAACCCCATAATGGCATCTATGGAGACAACCTTTTCTGATGCAATCACTGATGGCTCGTGCTGCATAAATCTATCCTACGAGAACCTAGCTCGCAAAATATAAAGACATGAAGCTGAAATGAACCGGAAGTGACTACCCCTCAACGACATGGCCGTGGTTTAAAGATCATGACGTCTAGAACATTGATGCTGTGTGTGAGAATACCGAAAGGCGTTGGCAAGAGGCATCATGTGGGTCTTTGGGACGGGGATATAGAAGCCAAATGAATCAAACAAAAATCCAAATGCATGGCTGTGAGTGTGGTCAACAATAACTGAACACAACATCATATGGCGTGCTGGACTAGGGGTCAAAATGAGTTTACCTTTCCCGATATGTGGGAGTTGTGCTTGGAGTGGAGAATCGGGACCTGGATATGTTTGAATATCATATATCTGTATTTGTATTAGCGAGACATCATGGAATCATCCGGACTTGGATTCCTATGCATGCGCTGCTTTAGGAGAATCGAATATGCTAGATGACGATGATGATGTTGGATCATATTCGTCATTCGAAGCTTCCCTATGTGGGCTTGTTTCGGCAGTGGAAAAGAAACGACATTTTTAAACTCCTTATGTGGGCGGTGAACATGCACTTGATAAACACCCATGATGCTCAAATCGGTCCTTTTTCCAAACAAACTTACTGGTATATCTCATGTTTGTGGGCAATCTCTTCTGCCTAAAAATAGGCAAAAGATCCCTGGAATCATCAGCATAGTGGAATTATTCCATATGTCCTACACTTGGAATGGGTAGGATCAGAAATCACTTATTACCTTGCTACTATGTGGGAAACTAAAATAGATAGCTTCAAAGTCTGATGTCGTTGTGCTTGGTGGGAGGTTGGAAAGGGATTATCATCATTAGGTGTCTCGACGCATGTCAGTGTTGGAGGGATGATGTTATAAATAAACCGTTGCCAATTCTACGACACCATGGGCACTTTCGGGAAAGAGAAAGATCAAATGCTTTAGACGGAATGGATATGTTGGATCAATAAAATGATCATTTCTACATCCACTAGGCACTCGCTTCATGGGGAAGCGAACAAGAAACTTGGATAACACTTAGTGCTTGTATTTGGTTTGGAGGGTTCGGCTTGGTGCATATTGATTAACTAGAGTGGTCGGAACGTCTTATGCGTGGGGTTTGGAATAAGAAAAGTTGTAAATGTAGATAAATACCCGACATGGAACAATTTCATACTGGAGCGTTGGTGCGGGAGTGATGGAACTCGGTCGTTTATGTAAAGATGTGGGAGTGACTACATAGCGGAATGGAAGAATCATGGGTGGAGTGACTTGGGGAGGGGGTAAGAGATTGGTGATGATGATAAGCATCATCTTGTCATGATGTTTTTTGGCAGTGAGCATATGTAATGAATAGCGTTAGTCTGCAACACTGTCGATTTTTGTGATGATGCTATTGTAATAAACCGCTAAGGATTGGACGAGAACAATCAATAGTCAGGATTCTAGCTAGTCATTAGCGGCGATTTTATGCAAGGGACAACGATGGAATGCGGAGAAGACAATCTGCGATAGTATTTAACTCCCCGTGGATCCAGGTATGCTCTTTTGTAGAGCAGTCTTCTACCTTTAGAGATGCGTGCCACATCACCGGTTAGACTATGAATACATTAAAACTATTCATCATTTATCGAATGGCTAGGCCTATTGTATTAAGTTAAGTATTCCTCGATATATCATTATCTCATTGGAATGGCAGGATTGAGGAACCCCGATAGTGTTTCCATTCGCTCCACGCACAGTGTAATAACTGTAAATCTCCAATGGACTATCCCATTCCTTGGTTTCCATCTTTCGATGTATTCAACCAGTTGTTGAGTCTTCTTCCAATGCCGAATCTTCCAAGTCAAAACCTAGGCGAAACTCCATTATCTTATTCTTGTAACCAAACACCTCAATCCCCAAGCGACTGAACAAAAAACTCCTTATCCTCAATCATATTCTCCTTCCTAAAAGCCTTCAACGACTTCCTCACCCACTCCGGCGGACCCGGCGGACCTCTCCCCCAAGGACCCCTTACCGGCATCTTCGCACTCTCCTCATCCCCCGTACCCAACGGACAAGAAGATCTCCAAGACGAACCCCCCTTCTCCTCCTCCATCTTAGCAACCTCCTCCATGATTCCCAACCCCTTCATCTTACTCGACTTCTGCTCCTCCACCTTCTGAGTCAGAGTTTCCAAATGCCTTTGCTCCCTCTCATGAGCGCGCGTCTCAAGGTAATCGGAGAATTGCTCAATGCGATTCGAGGCGAATTGGGAGACGAGGTTGAAGAGTCGGTGCAGGATTTCCCAGAGAACACGGTACAGGATTTCGGTTGCGATTGCGGTGCCGGTTTGCGCATTGAAGACTTTTGTTAGGGAGGAGGGGGTTGTGCGGCGGGCGACGGAGGGGTTGTAGAGGACGAGGGATTGGTCTGGGGACATTGTTGTGGTGGTTTATTGCGGTTTATTCATACGCAGGTGTAATTGGTTTTAATGAATGATATGGGTATGTATTTGGTTAGGTCAGAGGAGAGGAGAGGCGATTATCATGGGTATTTTTCTTGGAGATGTGATTATGTGCTACGATTTGGGGCCCTGATGATTAAGTATTGTAGTACAGAGTCTGGGCCGGAGGTTGTGGGGGGCCCTGAATACCGAAGGCTGGTTTAAGTTGGGGAATGCAATCCTGCAGGATGATTATCTCCAGTTGAAATGTATGGTCAGCCTCCTATCACAACCTGACATGGTAAATGGTGGAGCATGGTTCGATCATTCGTCTTCGGGCCGCGGGCGGTGGACGATGATGAGATGCGATCTCCGAGAAGGACGGGGCGACGGGATTGGCAAAGGCTTCATTGAACCTATGCATAATTAGTTAGTTCAAATAGAAAGGCGTTTCTCTATCTCCAATTCTCCTGAAAATTGAATCCACGTACAACGTGATATTCAATGGGCTAATTTATATGAACCACGTTTCATCCACCGTCGGGTCCGATGTGATCGGAATTGTCAAACGCCGATCCCGCCATAAATAGATCATCGTCCCATTCAACAAAGCCTACATACCGAACGTCATGCTACAATCTTACATCATCTGACATGACAAAGCATATGTGAAGCTGCTATGTGATGTACGGTGAAGTTCCGCGATTCATGTCGTACATCAGATAGGAGATTCATGGTTCAGAATACAAGTTCATCCGAATTATGTTATCTACTTCTCTTTACATATCCTACATATCATAATTTGTAGGACGAAAATCGGCGGATCATGATTGCGGTTCGTCAGCAAGCACTCCATCAGCGAACCATATACACCATATATACCATGTACTCTGTACTCCGTACTCCGTCCGTCGTAGACATGTGAATGTATTCTTACTAACTACGTAGAATGTGTTCTTTGAGTATTGCTGTTTTCAAAGAGCTGATCGAAAGGTTGATTTGTAAAAACTGTGCTGAAAGGGGAAGCAGAACAGAACCTACCTCGATATGATTGTATATAAATTCGAAATGAAAGTCGTCATTTGAAGAACCAGAACCACAAGAACCACCCATACAAACCATATATACACCATGGCACAAACTCTCTTCCTCACTGGCGCAACAGGCTACGTCGGTGGAGTCATCCTCCACGTTCTAGTGCAGCAATTTCCCCAATGGGCCATCCGAACCCTCGTTCGCACCGAAGCCCAAGCCAAAAACCTCCTATCCACCTACCCCAACATCACTCCCGTCCTCGGCACCCTCGAAACAGAAGACCTCCTCATTGCCGAAGCCTCGAAAGCAGATGTCGTGGTCCAAGCCGCCGACTTCGATAACAAGACAGGAACAAACGCTTTACTCGAAGGCGTGAAGAAGAATCCCAAAGCGATCTTCATCTTGATGTCAGGCGCCGGATCTCTGCTCGAATTGACGAATGATAAGCTAGGAAAAGAGCTCCCTAGAATCTGGAGCGACGAAGCAGACTACGAAGATATTTGGAACCTGCCCCATGATCGCTTCCACGTTGAACTCGAGCGTCATGTCGCGAAGGAAAGTGATGCTGCTGGTATCCGAACGGTTATTTTGGCACCAGCGCAGATCTTCCATTCTGGTGTGGGTATTGGAAGGAAAGATTCTTTCCCTCATGTTCATCCTAGCAAGATCATCGAGCGTACGAGGTCATTCGTGGTACAAGAGGGTGCGAACATCTGGGCTTGGGTCGAGATCGAGGATCTAGCAAGAGCGGTCGTTTTTGTTATCAACGAGGCATTGAAGCCAGATACGAAGCTTGAGTTTGGTGAAAAGGGGTACTATTATTGCTCGGCTGGTGAAGTGTCGGCGCTGGAAATGGCGAAACTATATGCAGAGGTGTTGAAGCCTTTGGGTGCCATTGAGAGTACGGAGATTGAGCATGTCACGCCGGAGGAGGCGTCTAAGATCGATTTGTTTGGTCCTGTTCTTTTTGGATCTAATATGAGAGCGAAGGCTGATCGGTTGAGGGCGTTGGGGTGGAGTCCAAGGGTTTCGGATTGGAGACCTTTGATCAAGGGCTTTGCGAAGCAGCAATTTGAGGCAAGCAAGTTGAAACAGTAGAGAGAGGAAAGGAGAAAATGGGGAGCTCTCTAGTCAAATGCTAGGTGACAAAATGAATGTTGTCCATTGAGGACTAAAGTTAATCCTATCGGTTGAATATGGGCTGAGAACGTCTAGTGAATGGTAGTTGTTTTGGTATTGGTTGAAAGTCTAGGCCAATAGCTTACTGAGTCCCGGATCAATAAGTATTTCGAACCGTGTCCTAGCATTTGCAGAATAAAAACGTAATGCGATGCGATGAATGGGTATCTCTGAGCTACATCATAAGAATACAATACTATTACAACTAACCTTTCCAATATTATCAATGGAAACTTGCTTTTCCTAATTTCTCAACCTTCACTTGTGCCTCCTGCTCTTGCGCCGGTTTTCGTTCTTTTTGTTCCTCTTGTTCCTCCTTAGCAGCCTCCTCCCTTAAAGCCCTCCGACGATTCTTTGACCGGAACAGAATCTCTTCATCCTGTATGTCATTCATAACTGCAATATATCTTCATTAGCTAGATATCCTCAAACCCATAAAGTCCTCATATATGAAAGAAATTATCCAGACTCACCTTTCTCCCACTGTTTCTCCATCTCCGCATCCCCCGTCCCCAATACCTTCTCAACATCCACATTCTCCCCCTTTTGCACCCTCTCAATAACCTCCCTCAAGATCCCAATCTTCGCCTCCGCCTTCCGGTTATAATTCACCATGTCCTTCTTCAGCGAGAGTAGGTGAATAGCTTGCGAACCGACCAAAAGCGCTAATACAATAAACGGCGTCGCTGGATTCCATTCTTTGGATCTGGACTTGGTAGGATCGCGTCGGTTGAATTTGGGAATCAATGAGTTCCAAAAGGAGGCCTGGGCGACGCGGGGTAGCGACTCGCTGGATATGAAACGGTGGGTTTGGTTGCGCGCCGTGTTCGTCGTGGGGTAGAGGAGGGAGATGGTTCGTAGGCGGGCGCTGGCGGTGGTATTGAGGTGGAGGCTGCGGGATGGGGAGCGGAGAAGTTGACGGAGGACAATTGATGCGTCCATTGTCGGATTGTGTTGTTTTTTAGCAAAGGTGGAATCGGAAGTTGATAATGCTTCGAGAAATTTTTGGCGTTGAACCTTGGAAGCTTGCGGGGAATCGGATTAGGAATAGCGTGAGGATAACTGCACCTTGTTTATGCCGAGGTTCAATTCATCGCATCTCCATCTCTTGGTTTCGGCACTCAGGCGTCCAACGTCTTTCGGCCGGTACTAAGACGATATTTTATATTCAAGAGACTTCAATATGAGGTTGATATTTCTCATTAATTCAGGCTAATCATATCAATACGAACTGCAGCTTATAACGTTTCCTTACAGACGAACAATTCGAAAGCGCATCATGGCCGATCCCAACCAAAGCCCACTTGAGCGCATGCGATCGCTCTTCGAGTTATGGGCCACAGAAGGTTACGATGTAAGTTTTCCATAGGCACCACAGGGAAAACAATGTTGCTAACAAATTCAGGGCCACGAATCAACGATTACTCCCCATATGACCCTCCTCTCCGCAGAGTACAATCCCACCCCCGAACATCCTCACAATGCAAAGTCCAAGATCCTCCTCACCGTACCCTCGAGTCTATGTAACATGACCGGAGCCTTACATGGCGGTGCTGTAGCATTGATCTTTGATCACTGCACGTCGGCCACTATATTTCTTTGCTCGAAGGAAGGGTTTTGGGATGCGGGTCAGGTTAGCCGGACACTGAATTGTACATATTTAAGACCTGCGAAGGAGGGACAGAAGATCATCGTTGAAAGTGAGGTGGTACATCTAGGGAAGAATCAGGGGGTTGTAAAGGGGGTCATTCGAGGTGCAGAAGGAGAAAGTAATGCTGGGAAAGTTTTGTATACTTGTGAGCATGGGAAGGCTGCAGTAGGTCGGTCGGTTCTTTAGAATTGCACTCAGAAGAGAACAAGATAAGGAGAGAGGGAGGGTTTTGTATAGATTTTAAGGGACTATTAATAAGTCCAACATTTAGATGATAGACGTAGGAAAGAAGATACCCCAACACCCCGTACGAACTGTCAAGTCGCAATTTAATGTCGTTGCTTAGCCTTTCCAAATAACCAATGATACCTGACTCTAAGTGAATGTAATGATGAGTGGGAGGTCATTGGTAGAGGAAATCGTCTAACTAGCAGAGTATTCGGGATCCATCTGTGTAGCTGTCTGGGTAGGCCAGTGATAACTCGAAGTCTCCGAGGCCTCCTGCTGCTCATCTATCGTATAGCAAGGAAATACTCTAGGACCACTATTGATCAGCACCGTGAAAGAAAACCGAGACAACGCAACTTACGAAGGTCCTACAGGTGTTACTGCACTGGCTGAGATAATACTATAGGACGCTACAATTGTGGATATACAATCAGGTGTCCTTGTCGAAAGACTGGTTCCGCCACCAACACCAGTTCCATGGTGGCGGCGGTGAAGGTCTGGAAAAGTTGCGCTAATATGGGTCGAAATCCCAGTACCAGAAGGCACCCCGATAGTCATTGAAGGGCTATATATGGTTTAGCATGATTGATCCTGTCCTTGGGAGCTCAAAGATTGTACATACTGCGGGTAGTCGCAGCTTAAAGGTATGTATGCATTATTGAAATCAGTGCAGTTGGAGATGCCCCTGTCACTTTGATTAGTGGAATGACGAGATTTGAAATGGGTGGGTGGCAGACGAAGGGGCAATGTAGTTACGATGATGGATGCGGAGAGCAGAGGCACCGCTAAGAATGAAGGGAAGGAGCCTCAACCAGTCGTTGTACATCTTGAGTCAGAGGCTCTATATGGGAAATGGGGTTTGAAGAGAGTCACAAAGTGTTTAGTGCTCGAAGGTTGAGCTTCAGGCGGTTGAGAGTTCTGATAGTAGCTCTGAAGTTGGGGAAACGACGGATGAAGTGGTTGTAGGTGTTCTCTAGTGACTCGGAGATTGCGAAGTGGTTGAAGAATGAGGAAGTAGCAGTGAGAAAGAAACAGCCTTGGTATATGAATAAAAGAGGTAGAGAAACATGTAGGTTTCGGTGTTCGTCTATTGAACACATGTCTTATTGCCTTCAAGCTACTATTCCTATCTTCCATCGGATGCCACAAATCCCCCCTGCGCCTCGAAAGGTGTACCTCTGCCTGCCATGATTGACGACTTTTTGTCACACGATGATTGTTTGGAACGACCGAATGAGGCTGAAGAAGGATGAAGGAGGACAATGACGCAATCGGGTGGATTCAAATGGACCATGTAACAGCTGAGAGCATAAAAAAGGAATCGTGATGGATCCAAGAAGGACTAATATGAGAGGATTACACAATGAGAAAACGCAACATATTAATCGTGCCATTAATGAAAACCGTGGCCTCTACTACGTTGAACATCCAACACGAAGCCTCGCCCCTTGAGCACATGTTTCATGGTGAAAGGATCGAAAATAGAAACATCTTGTATACAGGTCGAATGTGTCATAACATATTGTCAGCAGCATAGGATAAGAATCGGGGGCCAATCGGCCGACGAGGAAAGGCTGGCATTATCTGGGGTCCATGCCTAGAGTAGGTTGATAGTTGATGGAGGAATGAAATGAGAAGCACAAGGAGAAAGGAGACGCCATACGCACGGACCACCAACACCAAGGTGCAACTAGAACGTCTTGCCTTCTCACGCTCCCTCTCTCCATTACCATTTTCTGCTTGACACGATACTCTGCCTCTGATAGTAGAATCGCGCCCTGCAGATGACTGTTAGCGGTTCCGACTCCGCGGAACGATCTAAACCCAGGATAGTGTCCACGTAATCACGATCTCGAACCAGGTTCCAGCTCCACAGACACCAGTGGCATCAATGGGTAATCATCTCAACGTTGATTCGTCTGAATACCTCACCCATATACATATAGATAAGTTGTTACTGACAAATTTTGATACACCACTGGTCCAGTGCAGGGCTTCCATACCGATCAACGATGTGGCGAGGGTCTCGAATAGGCTTTCAGCCTCACAAATCAATAACAAGAAGACAAGCCATCGATATGTTTTGACAAATACCCATCTACGATTTTCCAAAATTCCATGACCCGCATACTTTGCATTTACGTAAATCGTCATTACTAACCATGGGTCCGGTCCTGTCCCTGGGAGAACTGACTTCTCATAGAGCTTGAACCTGCAGTGGACGCTCAACTTTCCCAGGTTTTCCCAATATGTCTATCCGTCTGCATCCTGCCGTTGTACCAGACGATCTCTTCCCCATATGCACGACATATGCGCCGCTAATGCTGTTGAACCCCGGAAATGCTCAAGCGGAGACATTTCCGGCCATGTGAACGTTTACTCGTCCTTTCTAGTCACATAGCTAAGGTTTTCGAGATGTACCGCCAATACTCCCATTTGTACATTTCAGTACTCTACTCGGAATCAACATGGGTCAACCCTTTTGTTTTCATCAAGGGAGACTGACGCGTATGCTCTTATCTGCCGGGAGTGCGGCTTAGGATGGCGGTAAGTATTACCTGGGACGTCAACACCACGAATTTTTCCACTCCCTGACCTCCTTCCTGACGTCTTAGCATCTCAGATGTACAATGTATCAGGTTATTCATTCGGTGGCACGATTTCATCGCCTCCAAGTACAAAGTTCGTTTGAAAGCGTACTTCGTCATGAGAATGCAAGTCTCCACTTAGCCACATATACACTTTAGCATGTGTTCCTAATTAACCTGTATCTTTTTATAGTTTGAGGAACTCAAACCCCCACTACAGCCAACACTACCGTTGACGATATGCTTCCCCGCCTCAACACTGCAGAATCATCCTATAGGAACCCTTAAAGTTCAGTTAGGACACAGCAAGAGAATACAATACGGGGACTCCACAAATTGAGTTCATAGGCCATGCATTGATCATACTAGCTAAGCATTGGCTACCTCGGCGACGAACTACCAAGCATCTGCAAATAGTTCACGCATTTCTACTATGCGGAGAGGATCAGAATACGATGGAGGGGATAATGGGCCGAATAGGGATGTGTATAAAAAATGACTCTCGTTCGTCTGATTCACGTGGAAGAGATCAGTGCCTTCGCTTTACTCCTAACCTGGGAATGACTGCAGGAGAAATATCTGCTTTCATTCTACCTTTATACTAGCACATTTCATCCATTCGTTACCCAACATGCTTTACAGATACACCCTCGTTGCTCTGCTTGCTTCGCAAGCCCTCTCCTTGGCAGTCCCCGAGGTCAAAAGGGGAGAGGTATCCACAACCGTTCAAGCAACATCCAAAGCAGAAACTTCAAAGACTACTCTTCTTCCTACCTCCTCCAAAGCTCCCGAGTCGTCAAAGGCCCCTGAGTCTTCCAAGAAGTCCGAAACGTCTAAGGCTCCCGAGTCATCCTCCAAAGCCCCAGAATCTTCTAAAAAGTCCGAATCGTCCAAGGCCCCTGAGTCCTCTTCGAAGGCCCCTGAATCATCTTCCAAAGCTCCAGCATCGTCCTCTAAGGCTCCGGAATCATCCAAGACCCCACAATCTTCTTCAAAAGCTCCCGAGTCCTCCTCCAAGAAGCCCGAAAGTTCTAAGGCACCCGAGACAAGCTCCAAGAAGCCCGAAACTTCTTCTAAGGCCCCAGAAACAAGCTCCAAGGTAGAATCTTCAAAGAAGCCCGAGACTAGCTCGAAGTCAGCCGAGACGTCAAAGAAGCCTGAAACTTCTTCTAAGGCTCCAGAGACCACGAAGAAACCTGAAACATCCAAATCAGAAAGTTCTAAGGCCCCAGAAACTTCTTCCAAGAAGTCAGAGACGTCTTCTAAAGCACCAGAGACGTCCAAGAAACCTGAAACCTCCTCCAAAGCGCCAGAGACGTCTAAGAAGCCTGAATCCTCTTCTAAAGCACCAGAAACCTCTAAGAAATCCGAAACGTCTTCCAAAGCACCAGAAACTTCCAAAAAGCCAGAGACCTCTTCGAAGGCACCAGAGACATCTAAGAAGTCTGAGTCTTCCTCTAAAGCACCAGAGACGTCTAAGAAGCCCGAAACTTCTTCAAAGGCACCGCAAACCTCGAAGAAGTCAGAGAGTTCTTCTAAGGCACCCGAGACGTCTAAGAAACCCGAAACTTCATCTAAAGCACCAGAGACTTCGAAGAAACCTGAAACCTCTTCTAAAGCCCCAGAGACGTCCAAAAAGTCGGAGACTTCTTCAAAAGCACCAGAGACGTCTAAAAAGCCGGAAAGTTCCTCTAAAGCGCCGGAGACTTCGAAGAAGCCTGAGACATCCAAATCAGAATCATCCAAGGCACCTGAAACGTCCAAGAAGCCAGAGACCTCTTCCAAGGCCCCTGAAACTTCTAAGAAATCTGAGGAAAGCAAGACCTCTGCCAAGACCACAATAACAATCTCAACTAAGAAGGCAGAAGTGTCTAGTAGCAAGAAGCCAGAGACATCTAAGACACCAGAGACTTCGAAACAGCCAGAAACTTCAAAGAAGCCAGAGTCGTCATCCAAGGCCCCGGAAACATCTAAGAAACCAGAGTCATCTAAGGCTCCGGAAACATCCAAGAAACCGGAGAGTTCCTCCAAGGCCCCAGAGACATCTAAGAAGTCCGAGAGCTCGAAGGCTCCTGAAACCTCGAAGAAACCAGAATCATCATCAAAGGCCCCAGAGACTTCCAAAAAGCCGGAAAGCTCGAAAGCTCCCGAGACATCTAAGAAACCAGAGAGTTCCAAGGCCCCGGAGACATCAAAAGCACCAGAGACATCGAAGAAACCCGAGACTTCTAAGGCTCCTGAAACATCTAAAAAGCCAGAAAGCTCTAAGGCCCCGGAAACTTCAAAGAAATCAGAATCTTCAAAGGCTCCCGAGACATCTAAGAAGCCAGAATCATCGAAAGCTCCGGAAACGTCTAAGAAATCTGAGAGCTCCAAGGCTCCAGAAACGTCTAAGAAGCCTGAGAGTTCTAAGGCCCCAGAGACGTCGAAGAAACCAGAGAGCTCAAAGGCCCCCGAGACCTCAAAGAAGCCTGAGACTTCCAAGGCTCCCGAAACGTCCAAGGCCCCGGAGACTTCCAAGAAAACAGAATCGTCCAAGGCCCCGGAGACGTCTAAAAAGCCCGAAAGCTCTAAATCCCCTGAGACAACCATAACAATATCGACTAAGAAAGCAGAAGTATCAACTACCAAGAAGGCAGAGTCAAACTGCGTCACTTCCTATGAAACTCACACGGTCACGTCAGCCGTAGTATCTTGCAAAGCTGATGCAGCGGCACGATTCGCTCGTTGGTGAACACTCTCCCATGACGATGAGACATGATAATGAGACCATGTAAATTGGGCTTGAGATGGGAATGGATTGGTGGATTAATGAATTCATGACATGACTGAAGGTTTGGGGATATATTATGACCTTGATGACATGTACGCTCTTTATGTTTCAGTTGGACTTCTTTTTCATTTCTTGCACTCGTTTATTATTACTTCTTTGGTTTTCTTCGGACTGGATGTGAGCTGGAGGGTAATTCTAAAAGTATATATAGTCATTTATGTAGTCATGAATATAAACACGTACATGTTATACAACATTCGTTTTATGTGTCATCAATGCGAGTGTCCTGCTTAGAACGTGTATGATCTTGAATTACTTCGCGCACCATGTAGAGTGTAGAATGTAGATTATAGAATACAAGACTTAAAGAATGGCACTATTAAGATTATTCCCTAGCCGCCGCCGTTATACATTAATACATCCATCCGATGATTCCACGTAGAATCTAATTCCAAGCTTTTAGACATATGTACCTATCGTTAGAACCAACAGGCATACATGATAAACCACCACCGTTATTGACCTAAAAGCCAACCGCAGTTCTCTCTGACCAGTTCACAGCATCGATTCTACCCCACTCTCCCAAGTCACCCTGAGATAGCAAACTTGGATCTAGCTCTCAATTTGGCACCATAGAAATATAGTAGCCACATACCGATCTATAGGTCTGTTAGTATCACGTACACATCCACCCAGCGAAAACACAAACAAAAGGAAAAGAAGGAGGGAACTCACAATTCCCATAACGCTTAAACCCCCTAACAAACTAACTCCCTTTCCAATCCCCAAATCCTTATACATAGGCGTCGAGAACAATACGGAACCGAAGGCGAAGAAAGAGCGGAAGAAATCGTTGCCTGCGAAGAGGGACGCGGCGTATTGGGGGTAAGAGAGGGGGACGTAAACTTGATTGTTTTTGTTAGAGAGGGTGTTTTTGGTATAGAGAAGGGAAAGGAGATACGTACTGAATATACATTGCATAACTATGTAGACGGAGGCTGCGTACATAGTTATACCTACTACACCAGCCATCCAGTGGATAGAGCGACGAGCGGTCCAGGCTGTATGATGTATATTAGTATCAATGAAACTCTTCCAAGCATGTTGGTAAACATACCATAAAGGAATAGCCCGATAGTTGGGAAGATGCAAGCCGGAAGCGCGGGTCGTAGCCGGTATTCTTGCGGTCTCGATAGGCCGTTCTTCTTCATATCCGGGATAAGAGAGAACCAGAGGTAAGCGAAATAGATAGCCATAGCAATAACACAACCCACAACTATACAGACAAATACGGTCGCTGTTTCACCGATATTGAAGCCATAGATGGGACCGTACACCAGAGCAAAGACCTAGGTAATAGTATGTTAGTATATCCGACCTCATTTGTAGGAAGTTGAATTCCCACCTCGAAGAATGAATAGTATATTCCATACGTCAATGCCGTGTAAACATTTACGAACATGATTGCGGGATCTTTGATGGAGATTTCCAAAGGCTTTATCACGGCATCTATAGCGACACTTCCGAATGTGAGACCCTTTCTATCGATCTCCGTTTGTGATCTGATCTTCGGATTGCCCGTTACTTTTCGAAGACGTTCTGCGCGGCGGAGGAGGATGGTATGGGGATGGGTTTCTGGAAGGAAGAAGAAGAAGAGAACGAAGATGGGGCCGGATGCCCAGAGGATTTCCCATTGAGACCAACGCCAGCTTGGGGATGTTAGGTTTGGTTACTATATTGGTTGGATTGGGGGGGTTGTGCTTACTTCTTTGCTACGACGGCGTAGCCTGATAGTAGGGGACCGAGAGCTGGCGCTGCGAAGGCTGAGGAAACCCAGAATGCTACGGAAAATGGGAGATATAGTAGTGAATACATGTCCTATATTTCATTAGATAATTTTCTTTATTAAGCCCTTTAAGAGAAGAAATACTTACGCCCATTGAAGCGCCTCCATTAGCCAAACAAGGACTGCCGAAAAAAGCGATCAGGAAACGCAGTACGAGGAAACCTCCTAGGTTATCCACAAGCGACAGGGGTACTGTAAGAATGACGAATATTGCAAAAGTGGAAACATATGGGATGTTTCTACCAAACGTTGGAATTTCAGACATTGGTGAAAAGATCAGGGGCCCAAGACCATAGCCCAGTGTGTAGAGAGCAAGACCTAAAGCTGCTTTGAACTCTTCGACGCCAAATCGTTCCATTATGAGCGATTCGCTGGGTACGTATATGGATGAGCCGGCGTAGACGACAAAGGTGTAAAGATCTATGAGGAGAGCTACGAAGAACTTCTTTTTCCGACTCCAGTTTTGAGGATTTGCTGGGTCATCGGTTGTACTGTAGTAGATATATTAGATTTACGCCAGAAGATGAACGTGTTTCTTAATACTTACTACCAGTCGGCCAGAATAGTACCATCAGAGGTTTTGGTTGCAGTGATTGTTTTCGACTTAACCTTCTCCAGACTAAGTTCTCTGTCTATTTCGAGCCGTTCTGCGGTATATGGAAGAGTACGAGCACGCTCCATGGTGAGACTAGTTACTCGCTCGAGTCCAGCTCCATCACGTGTATTTGATGTTTGTCTATGAGGGGACGACATCCCTTCATCATTCTCGTCATCGCTGTGGGTATTTTCTGGTTTTTCTAACCCAATTCCATCGACCATAGGTACTTGGGAAAGACGGTTTTGATCGACCGCAGTCTCATCTTTCTCGGGAGTGGCTTCGCTTTCATTTTCATAGCAGCTTGGGCATTTGAAACCGGGTAATTCCTCCGGATATTTCAGGAATCGATTGCCTGTAGCCAGGCGGAGGAGTTGTCCTTGAGAAGAATGTCAGTCATTGACATCACTTGAAATTTTCGCCATTAGGAGCTGCTTACCGAAAGGAGCTTCGCGGATTAGATCAGACATGATTGATTGAGGTTCTGTTGCTAATGAACAAGCTCAAGACTAAGCAATGAAGAGGTCACAGATATATCTTATTTAAACAAAGGAATTGCTTATCATATCTACAAACCACGTTTTCATCTGCGGGATCATCGCCGCTGGCATCTGGAACATTGAATTTCTCCTGGTTTACTGATATCACCGAGCCTCCAAAATCTCACCTTACATACTATCCAGAACATGTTGTCATCCTCAATCAGTATAAGCAGCCTTCACATGGAAAACCTAGATCTAGATGATCATAAAGCTACAAGCTGAGGAAAGCCGCCCCGATCCTATTGGAAGTTTGCGGTGCTCTGGTTAACGTTATGCTCTATGCTTAACACCGGAGATTTGTTTGGTAATCAAAGGCCAGCGGCACGATTAGTATGTAGATATGTCAATGAGGTCTTGGAGCATGACAACATTGACTTTGTAATGCCTGAATAAGCAGCCATCCAGTGACTCTTACTGTGGTACAGCAGAGCTGAGTTAGATATGACCACTTACGGGGACTCTGATTCACAACCCAGCAACCCGGATCCTGGCGGGAGCTTTGAGATTCCAAAGACGTGCATGTTGCTTGCTTGGCATCGTCGACGGAGTCAGCTCCTACGCGGTGTGATTGGGCTGACGTTGACAAAGTCTGGAACCTAAGTTCAACCTTGGGACCAACATATTGGGGGCGGAAGGGAGGGAGGCCGGGGGACGTCAGTAAACTTTACGCCGATGCTTAGAGGATACAAAGTATATCTAGTTTTCCGCCTACAAAGTCGATACCCACCAAAATGTCAGACCGACTGCGTATTCCATACGCCGCTTTTCTGGCAGCTCGCACTCGGAGATAACATGCTCGGCCATGTCGTTGAGACGAAAAGCCGTTAAGGATTTCTTCACCGACACAGTAAGTAGGAGAGCCCGAGAAGGTGAATGTTGAGGAGAAGGCTTTCGGCTGACGTGGTCAAGATATTTGAAGGGAAGGACTTCATAATTCGGCATAATTTTGGAGGCCAGCAGATGAGAAGAAGATGATGGCGTCCACCTGGCCTAGGGAAAGAGTGGGCTCGATACATGATATATATCCCTTCGATCCAGACGAGACAACCAGGTGGTGCAGAGGTCGGAGTGTTGAGGTCATCGCTCTCCGATCTCCGCTAGACCGCATTTGGATAGTTTCAAAAATATCGGCCGAACCCGCTTTGCGCACGTGACCTGGCGATACTGATTACAACTTCCATCACTCGTTTCTGGCCTAGTATGTCGGGGGTGCACTACTCCGACCCGTGCCCGTTCGGCCTCATCCCCGTCTTAGGCTTAAACGCGCATCGTCACTTGGCAAAAATGCTCTCGACGCCTTCATCCTGCCTCCTGCGTGCCTGTGTCTCCTCAAGCCGTAGTCATGTATCGGATCCTCATCTTGACCGCACAGCGAAACTGCCATCCAATCACCAGGATCAACTCTGCTTATCATGAACAAAACACGATCAAAACAAGGCCTGCCGTCCTAGCCGTAGTGCCGTCCTGCCGAAATAGGCTGGCGATTGGCCTCTTCGGACTTTTCGCTTCCTCAACTATTTGCTAACTCCGTAAAAAACAGTGAAATAGATACCTGAGCACCTCGACCAGGGAGAGGACTCTGCTTCCTAGTCGCCTCTCCTCGGCCATTGATGCGATTGAATCGTAGGTTGCCACTTGCTATATAACTTCAGCACGCCCAGCATTTTGCTTGCCCGATTTAGCACCATAGTTGTCAATTTATCTATATTTCAAAACGTCATACTAGCATTATACTCGTCTCTATCCGAGTGATATTTCGCTATTCCCGCTAGGCACTTCTAAATGCTTCAATAACCTAACCGATATGCAACGCCCCCAAGGTCCTCCTTCCACGCGAAGTAGATCCAGATCGAGACCCAGTCGACCCACTACTCCACAACTGCAACGCTTGTTTTCCGGACATCACTTAGACGATCATTCTGTCTATGTCCAGCATCCTGATGATACCGAAGAAGGAATATTTTCACAGAATGTAACCGAGGACAAGGAACGTCATGAGGAGGACAGATTGAGCACCTCTAGCAGCGACTCCGAATCTTCTATCGAAGCCGACGAAAAAGATGGTCGCAATGACCGCGAAGAGGAATTGGAGTCTCCAATCCAGGAGGTTAGGGCTGGTATTCCTACCGAACGAGACATTGAAGCGGCCGGAGAGAAACTGGAGAAAAGAAAAACCACACGTTCTGCGTGTTCTAGCCGGGATCCATTCCTGGTAACCTGGACCTCGCCTGAAGACCCTGAGAATCCTAAAAACTGGACCATGAAGAGGAAATGGGCTGCAACAACCATTGTATCATGTTTTACCTTGGTGTCTCCCATCTCTTCTTCTATGATTGCTCCTGCCCTGAGCACAATCTCAAAAGAGTTTCATGTAACGGTCTCAGTTGAATCCCAATTGATGCTTTCCATCTTCATCCTCGCGTATGCAGTTGGGCCGCTGTTCCTTGGACCATTCTCCGAGATTTATGGAAGAGTCAGAGTTCTTCAACTCGGTAACCTGTTCTATCTATGCTGGAATCTTGGATGCGGCTTTGCTCAAACCCCTGCTCAATTAATGGTTTGCCGCTTCTTCAGTGGTCTGGGGGGAAGTGCTCCGTTGGCCATTGGTGGAGGTGTTTTGAGCGACTGCTTCCATCCCGAACAAAGAGGAAGGGCGATTTCTATCTACAGTCTTGCCCCGCTGCTTGGTCCTGCTATAGGCCCCATAGCGGGAGCTTTCATCACCGAAAATACTACATGGAGATGGGCCTTCTACGCGACTACAATTTTCACCGCCATCGTTCAATGCTTTGGTGTCCTCTTCCTTCAAGAGACATATGCCCCAGTCTTACTAAAGCGTAAAGCAGAGCAGCTTCGGAAAGAAACAGGAAACACTGCCTACCACACCGAATTTGACACACCAGATAAGTCCCTAGCCAACATACTTAAGACTGCAACCAAAAGACCGTTCCGTCTTCTCTTCACCCAACCGATTGTTCAAGTTCTAGCCGTTTACATGGCTTACATCTACGGCTCGATGTATCTTCTAATGGCCACCTTCCCAGCTCTTTGGACCAACCGCTACGACGAATCTATCGGGACTAGTGGACTGAATTACATATCCCTAGGAGTCGGATTTTTCATGGGCACTCAGATCTGCGCACCATTCAACGACAAGATCTATCGACGACTCAAAAAACGCAACAATGGTGTCGGAAAGCCTGAGTTTCGCATTCCTCTTATGATTTTAGGCGCTGTCCTCGTTCCCATAGGCATATTCTGGTACGGTTGGAGTGGTAAGTTTGAAGAAAGCCCAATTTCATTTTCCTTGACAAGCAGAGACTGATCAATCCCTAGCACAAGCAAAAATCCATTGGATCATGCCTAACATCGGCGCGGCTATTTTCGCCTTCGGCACCATCGTTGGCTTCCAATGTATACAAACCTACCTCGTAGATTCGTATACGCGGTTTGCTGCCTCAGCCATCGCCGCTGCAACTGTCCTTCGATCTCTAGCCGGTTTTGGATTTCCTCTATTCGCGCCGGCAATGTATCAGGCCCTGGATTATGGGTGGGGAAATAGTGTATTAGGATTCGCTGCTCTGGGGCTGGGGCTTCCGGCACCGTTTTTGTTATGGAAGTATGGAGAGTTTTTGCGATCGAAGAGTAAATTTGCTGCTGGTTAAATGCATTGAGATGCATTGAGCATGGCGTTTAAATACGCAAAGGAAAAGTGCATTATATGATAGCGTTGACGTATTAAGTTCATGAGACCGTAGAGACATGATAATTGTGGGACACCTTGGTGGGCGTAGAAAAGTGATCAATAGTTGCTGAGGGCAGAGGAATTCCGGGATTTTTATGATGAAGGAGTGAATGTCTCTATAAGAATTAATCTTAATTCATTGAATAATAATTAAGTAGCAATAGCCATTGATTCTTCATGATATCCCACGATCTCAAAAATAAGATCTTACTTTTACCTCGGAGATCTAGGCTATCTCCACACAACCAATCAACCAATCAACGCCCTTCGTTCCTGCCAAGCCCACTAAGAAGCACTATTCCTCACCGCCCTTTATGCGCGTCGGCAGAAAAAGTTCCCAACGCCAAGATTTCGCAGCAGAATTTCCCTCTCAACCTACGCAACAACTCCAAATTCCTCCACCATTCTTACTCCCAACACTCGAAATCATGTCGGACGACACGATTCTACTCAAGAAATCGGACAAGAAGCCGAAGGAGAAGAAGGAAAAGAAGAGAAAACGGGACGGAGAGGATGACGAAGGAAAAAGCCCTAAGAAAGTGAAGGCTGAGGAGGTTGCTGAGCCCAAGGAGAAGAAGGAGAAGAAGTGGAAGTTAGAGAAGAAGGCGAAGAAGGAGGCTAAGAAGGCTAAGAAAGAGGCGATGAAGTCTGAGGTTGTGATATCTCCGGAGGAGGAGGCGAGGCTTAGGCAGGAGAAGAAAGAGAGGAAGGAGAGGAAATATAACAGGAACAAGGAGCGCAACTCTTTGGCAAGTATCGGAGACGAAGTTCCCGAGGCTGTTAATGACTCCAAGGAGAAGGAGAAGGAGAAGAAGCCGAAGAAGTCGAAGAAATCGAAGAAATCGAAGAAAGATGATGCGCCGGCTGAGGTCACCGAGCCTCTTGTCGCGAATGAATCTACGGCTGAACAGGATGAGACTCTGGCACCTAAAGAGCTTACCAAGAAGGAGCAGAAGGAGCTCAAGAAGAAGGCGAAGCTTGAAGAAAGTCCTGCACAGGATCCTATTACTACTGGAGAGGACTTTGTCCAGCTTGGAGAGGAGGCTGATCCGGATGCGCCTGCAAACAAGAAGCAACGGTTCATTGTTTTCGCTGGTAGGTTATCTCTACCAACTCTAGTATGCCTTTCTACTAACGTAACATCTAGGAAACCTTCCATTCAATGCCACCAAAGAAGCTTTAGAGAAGCACTTCGCCAAGGTCTCACCTAATGCTATCCGCCTCATGACTGATAGAAATACCGGGAAGCCCAAGGGCTTTGCTTTCGTGGAATTCGATCACTATGATAGAATGAAGACCTGTCTTAAGCTCTATCACCATTCATTGTTCGATGGTCGTAAAATCAACATTGAGTTGACGTCAGTTCACACAATCGTCCTCCCATTTTTTGCCTATTTTATTAACATTATATTCTAGTGCTGGTGGAGGCGGAAACAGCGAATATCGCAAGGACAAAGTCCATCAAAAGAACGTGAAGCTCGCCGACCAACGAAAGCGACAATACGAGGAAGAAGAGAAGAAGAAGTCCAGACAAGAGAAGAAGGCCCAACGAGACCAAAACAGCAAGAAGGGCAAGAACAACTATGCGATGGGTCTTGACGGAACTTCCGAATCCGCTCCAGAAGCTTCAGCATCAGATGGTCACCATGCGGGCATTCATCCCAGCAGATTGGCTCGGATGGGCTATTAGCGTATGGAGGATATTAGCAAGTTTCGCATTATAGGCGTTTCTCCGTGGGCAAAACACAAGAGCTTTGATATTTATGTTTCTCCTTTTTTGTTTCAGCTTCGATGGCCTGTTCTATAGTTGGATGTGTACGATACCTTGAGTCATGTTCATCGGTATACCGAGCGTACCATTATCGGCATGAATGAAGCCATTAGATCATGAAAAGAAAGTGGGCTTTATAAGGACAATCTGCAGTAATTCACCAATCCATTTCCAAACATTAGTGATATGAACGTTTATATATATCTTGACTCTTTCCCTGTATAAACGTGACTTGCACACATTCCTTCTCTCTCTCTTTGTATTAGGTCATCAATTTAGATATTATCTATTGCTTTCCCCTATGCATACAGGACGTTCCATTTTCAATTTACCGGTTCGCCCGATACCCAATTTCCTACATATTCTATCTCCATGTGATGCGGGTATTGTGACATATCCCAGTGACACCCTATACCGCCTCTATCCAAAATTATCGATGTTGTTTCCAAACCTATTTTACACTAATTATACAGTCCCTCCCACAATATTATACAAAATATTCGCAACAACCCCTTATTTCCCCTCCTCCTCATCCATCTCCCTCCTCTTCTGCGCAACCAACTCCTCCAGCGTCACCATCCCCTCACTCTCCATCTGCTCCTCGACCTCCCTCAACTCATGCTCAAAAGCCGCATATCCCAACCTGCCTCTCAAATCACTCCGCATATCCTCCAAGCTACTAATATCATTGACCCACAGTACCCCGGCACCAACAAATAACCCCCAACTAGACACATTTATCGTCGCGATACTAAGCGCACTGATCGCGTCTTGGAATGGGCTGAAATGTTCATGGGGGTTTGTGTTCGGTTCGAATAGCTTTGGTGTGCGTTTTACACGGCTGACGATTGAACGTCGTGTTATTAGTGCGGAGAGCATGATGCAGGATGCGCCGGCGAGTATCCAGGAAAATTGTTTGCGGGAGCGGAGGGAGGTTATGGAGGAGGGGTTTGGTGCGCTTGAAGTGGGGTCGGGTTGTTGAGGTTCGGTTTGCGGTTCGGTTTGCGGTTCGGATTGGGGGAGGGATTTTGAGGATTCGAGTGTGGCTTTGGGGATTTCATTGCGGGGGCCGCGTTGGAGGAAGGACATGTTGTGGGGTGTGTGGAGAGTAGTTGGGATGGAAGTACGAGCGAGCAGGCGATTGAACGATTGAATTATTATGCTATACCGTGGAGGATAATTATAAGAATGATTGAAGGAGTGCAATTGAGAGCATCAATGGCATAACAATTCAGAGAACAACTTTGTACACAGAACGTGGTCAGTGTGAAATGGAGGTGGAGGTGCAAAGCCGTGGGATCAAAATAATTTTGCTTACGTCATCCCGAACCCTGCAGCAGCTCCTCCGCCATCAATTCACCGTTCAGCCCATGCTCTTACCATGCCTCCACACTGCGATTGAGCAGCATGCGCCTTTCACATCTCGCCGGCCGTCGAATACGGCCAAATCGGCAATCTCTCCGTCTACTTAACCGCTCTCCGACATCAACCCCCCCGCGCCAATTTTCGCAAAACTCGCAGCTCCTTCTCGTTGTCCCGCCTGCGACGCCTCGACCGCAGCTCCCGTTCCTCTACCCCTCCACACGTTTTCGAACAGGCCAACATCAGATCAACCGTCTTATAACTACCGAGCGGAAGAGATTCATCAAAGAAACTGCTAGACTTAGTGTTAAATTCTCTATCGTATTCTGGTGTATTTCTACGCTTGCTTCGATAGCTGGGTTGGGGATACTGAGTGAGAGGCAAGAGAGGCAGTTCCCTTCACCGCACGAATGGAGTCTATATACCAGATTTAGATTTCGTCGAGGGAAATGGCAAGAAGTACCCTACAACAATGATGAGGGAATCCAGAATTGGGCGCGATTGTGGGCAGAATACGATATAGCTCTTGGCCGCCTGGAGGATCCCTCCAAAGACGGAGCGGGGATAGTAGAGCAGGAGGAGGGTGGTATTTCAGTCCCAGGAGTAGGGAAAGCCGGGTTTGATCTAACAGCGAAGAGTGAGGAATGGCGGCAAGGTTATTGGGAGGCTTTAATGGGGGCAGCACGAGCCGCTGAACGTATCGAAGGATGGGTGTATGACAAAACCGCTGTTAATATATTTGGAGTCAAGACTGCAGCATGGGAGCCAGAATATATCTTAACCGCTTCAAACCCACGACCCAAGGCTCCTCACCCAGGTGCGCCTAAAGTCCCGGACGAAGAGGACTGCGAACTCATTGCGCCGCCACCGGAAACGTATTACCTTAAAATACTCACGTCGAAGGGTTTTACGACGAGTCAACGGCTTCAGGCAGCGTTGGGCTATGCAGACTGGTTGACCTTCAAGAACCTTCCTGATTCCGCAGAGGAAATGTACCGCTGGGCCCTCGACATCGCTATCTCTGGTGCATCCACAACATCAACATCTCAAGAATCCCCCATAAACCCCGAGACAGCTGTTCTCTCAAACACCGCACCCGTAGAATCGATAACACCGAACCTGATCAGTGCAGCCACTGCCCTAGCCACCCACTATGCCACAACAGGGAACGTAGCACCCGCTCTCCCCATCTTCCTTTCCGCTCTCCGCGCCCGTAGATCTGCTCCTCTCGTGGAATCCACACCTATCCAAGAAGAAAAGAAGCCAGGCATCATGGACACAATGTTAGAACTCCTTACACCACCAACCTACCCACCCCTCCCACCAACAGGCGACGAACCCTTCCAAAGAAAAGAAGAAGACAAATGCGAAGAAGCAGCCCTAATGAACTACATCGGCGAAATCGTCTTCGCAACCGCCGCCTCCACAAAAGACGAGAAACACCGTCTCAAAGGCCTAGATTGGACCCGTGAGGCCGTCAAACTAGCTTCAGAAACCCAAGATCTCCCAATTGTAAAAACGAACAAGAAGAACAAGAGGAAGTGTCAGAAATGCGAGGAAATTGGACTGGAGAATTGGGCTAAGATGGTATTACTTTTACTGTCCGATGCTCAG
Source organism: Rhytidhysteron rufulum CBS 306.38 (assembly GCA_000467735.1). NCBI lineage: Eukaryota > Fungi > Ascomycota > Dothideomycetes > Hysteriales > Hysteriaceae > Rhytidhysteron > Rhytidhysteron rufulum. Next base: position 23,611 of record AJFL01003152.1, read on the forward strand.
GAAGCTAGTGACAAGGGTAGCAAGAAGGGAGGTTGGTTTGGTGGGAGTGGTGGAAAGAAACTAGAGAGGGTAAAGGAGTTGGAAGCTGAGGAATATGATATTACGAGGCGGTTAAGTGCGTTGAGGAAGAGGATGCTACAGGAGGAGTATGATGAGATGGATAGAGCTTTCGCTAGGACGTTTGTTATCTAGTCTTCATTCGTACCTTTTTACTCATGTTGAGAGCACCCTGAGGAAGAGAAAGTTGGGGTTATGTATATCTACGACTTTAAAAGCTTTAGGATTAAGGAAAGTCATGTATCAAATATATCAAATATATCACATCTAACTGGCCCCTAAACTCCCCCCATCCACTCACACAAATCCCCTCCCACCTACCATCAAAACCACAAAACCACCTTTCCACATACACACCACTCACCCAATAAATCAATCACCTATCTCAATTCTCCCCTTATCTTCCAGCCCAGCCACCCCACATTACCGAATGCACTCTTATCACCAACCCAGTCAACGCCAACGTTCCACAACATACATACATGCCAACCAGCCACGCGCCATCTTATCTATCTCCCGGCCTCTCGCTCGCTCACCCCTGAGACCCAAATCCCCGAAACGAAATGATATGCACCGGGAGGAAAAAATAGAAAATTCTCCTATCAAATTTCGAAAATTACCGACCCGAAGGGTAGATGTAGATCAGAGAAAAAGCTTGCTCAAAGATCCAATCGATCGGGATATGCTTGGCATCAATCCATTTTACCTGGAGTAGTAAAAGCTTAGTATGTGAATACGAGGTCAGAGCAAATTAGTTGATCACGATCAGCAGTAGAAGATGAGTTTAAGGTATCATGAATTGATTAGCATTTCCGTTAAAAAGGAAAAAAGAGTCTACATCGTGTGGTAATACCAGACGTTCTAAAGGGTTCTGTATTCCATGCTTTATAATATAATCACCCACCGCATTCAACTATTCAACACCGCATCACCCACGGTTTTCCTACATAGATACATTCAAACCCCAACTCTCCCTCTGACCTACTAAACTAGGTCAACAAGTATACAAAGTCGAATGTAAGCATGCACATTAAGTTAATCCACTATCCTTCGGACTCGTAAAATAAATCTATGAAACCATGACGAATTGGCCAATGGCTGGAACGCCGTCAACGAGAACGTAGACGACGTAAGGGCCAGGAGGAGCAACGTTCCTGTTGGGAGGCATGGTAACCGAAATGGTCTGACCGGTCTCTCCAGCCTTGAAGCCCTCTGTGTCGAGGAACGCCATGCGCATACCCATGTGAACAGAGTGGGTGATGAATCCACCATAGTAAAGGGAAACTTTGACTTCCTTGGCACCGGCAGGGGCAGTGAAATCAATGTTGAACTTGCTACCGTCAGCCTTGAGGTCCTTGGAGGAGAGCTTGACATCAGAAGGACGGGTAGGGTTGCCCTGAAGGTAAGGAGGAGTGTAGATCTCGGTACGGAACTCGGTGACGAATGGCTCCTGTTCAGTAGGCTCAAGCATGGGCTGCTCGACAGGGTTGGAACCGGAGACCAAAATGGTACCATCGAGAAGGAGGAGCGCAACGGAGTGGTAGAGACGAGCGATCTCGGACTTGGCACCAGTAGTGAAACGCTGGCCAACTGGCTTGGTAGGATCGTAGATGAGGGCCTCAAGAGTGGGGTCACGAGCAATACCGAAACCTTGAGCACCACGGTTACCACCGTTAAGCCAGATTACGCTACCGTCGGCGAGAAGGGTACCCTCAACCATGACACGGCCTTCTGGCATGCTTTCCATTTCCCACTGGGGATCAGTTGCAAGAGGGTTAATACGACCGCAGGAAGCATCAGTAGGAGCAGTCACATCTTGGTATGGTCCACCACCGCAAATGACGACGTCAGGGTTCCAGTCGTTCTGGCTGGAGAGAGGAAGGAAGACGGATCCACCAGTGTTGGGGTAAGTACGGTAGTCACCTGGAAGATCGGGGAACGTGCGGAGAGTAGTGTTGGTGTCGACGTTGAAGATTTCAGAAGACTTGGCAACGAAGACATAAACGGTTCCATCCTTGAGGAGATGCATAAATGGGTACATGTAGTAAGGCTGGTTTTTGGCGAGGATGTCCATGGGGACATTGACACCAGTGGAAACACCGTCAGCGCTGAGGATCTCGTAGGTAGGGTTGTTGTTCTCGGGCTTGCTTGGGTCGAGGCCGTTCAAAGATCCGGAGGTTACGAAGATCTTGCCATCAGGCATGATCTGGACAGATGGGTACCAACGAGCGCTGGCAAGCTTGTTTCCGGGCTCCTTCCATTCTTGACCGTCAAGGCTGGCGTCGCTAGAAGATCGGGTGAGGTAACGAATGCCATCGAAACCGTCTCCAACAGTGGGGTCAATGAAGTCCAAGGGAGCGTTTCCACCAAGAGAAATGAAATCACCGTTAGCAGCGAAGATACCACCAGCGCAGAAAGCGTTAGTCTTGTAAGCAAGAGGGACAACCTGGTTGGTGGCAGGGTCGAATTCGGAAGAGTAGGCGTATTGTCCGTTTCCAAGCTTCAGTTGAGTGTAGTTCTCGACCTTGTCCAAGAAGACGACCTTGCCGTTAGGGAGGAGACCAGCGTGCATAACTGGGACACCAGAGTCACCGACAACCTTGAATTCTCCAGGCTTCTCAGCTGCAGGGGCGGGGCTAGGACCAGGGGCAGGGACAACAGCACCACCAGAGCAAGGCCCAGATTGGCAACCTTGACCGCAGTGAGAAGTGGTGTTTCCACAGTAGCCGTACATGGAGCAGCAAGAGCCCTGGGCCCAGTCACCGCAGACGGTGTTGCCGAAGTTGACACCACAAGAGCCGTCCTTGGTGACAGCATTGGTGTTGGTAGGAGGAGCAGCAGAAGTGGGCTTGCCGAGAACTGGCTCACCAGAGGTCGTGGTGGATGGCGGGCGAGTGCCAGATGGAGCGGGCTGCGAGGGAGCGGGTTGAGAGGCAGATGATTGAGCGGGACCGGAGCATCCATTCTGGCAGCCGTTGGCGGGAAGGCAGTGGCCCTCCGTCTTTCCACAGTATCCGTACGAGCTGCAGCATCCACCATAGGCGCCGTTGGCATCGCAAGTTGCTCCGCCGAAATCTTTTCCACAACGACCATCATCACGTGGAGTAGTACCTCCGGGGGTGTCAGTGGGAGCTGGGGTAGCCGACGTCTGAGCTGGGGGGTTCTCGTCATTTCCGCATCCTGAAATGCAACCCTCACCGCAGTGGGCGGGCGTGTTTCCACACTAAATATGATGTTAGCACTATTTCATTTGCTGGCAGCGGATTAGCTCTTACCCATCCGTACGAGCTGCAGCAAGTTCCAGTGTAGACAGTGCTGTCGGCAGCGCAGAGCGTGTTGCCATTGCTTGGTCCACAGGTGCCATCGGTGGAGTAGACGGCGCGCTTCTTGGCTTCAGGGACGTTACGGCGGAACGACTTGGGGTAGATGTCCTCGTTGTTCACGTTGGCAACGCAGGTGTTGTCCTCCGCGCAGTGTTGTCCTCGAAGACATGGGCTGGGGCCGACCGAGTTGAAGTCGCAGGTTGGTTGGACCCAGTGGAAGTTGATGTTGGCTGCCGCAAAGCCCGCGAAGGCCCCGAGGGAAATAAGAGCAGTCCTCATCGCGAAAAAGATCTGGTTATGAAATGTAAGTCGACTGAATTCTGCAACTGACCCGATGCCCGCTCGGGCAGCTCTAAATGTTTATGGGAGACGTAGTTAAGAAATTGATAGGAAAAGAGAGACGAGAACTTGGTGGGTCATTGGCCGGGGAACTAAGGACGGAGAGCAAAACAATGGTGAAGGCGCGCCATGTGGCGGTGGATACACAGGTGAAGGTTTTAGAAGCAGCACTTGTGCAGAATGACCTATTCGGGAAGACTACACGGCAATGCAATGCAACCCACCCATCGCAACAGCGCAACAGCAGAAAAGAACAAGACCTACCCTGGATTATAGTCGCAGCGTCTTGCTGGAATGGGGTGGACGCAATTAATTATAAGATAGGAAAATCAATGAGTGTAGTACAATGCACCGGGAGACGGCGTCTTGCAGATTATATTACGACAAAGGCCGGAACGAGTGACAGCTCTTTGACGGGAAAGAGAATAACGAGAGAACTGCTGGGGGCACCGTGATGCCGACAGCAAAAGACAGCGAGGAGCGGGAGGGGGAGGGAGGGGAGTGAGTGAGCGGGTCAACGGGGAGGATGAGGCAGATTTAATAGTAGCCAGCCAGCTGAGGTAGCATTGTCGTTAGGGATTACCGGCAGCGATAGCAGCAGGCTGACCTCGTGTCGCGCCTCGACCCTCCAGTAGCACGGGCGCATAGCGGGCAGGGCAAGGCAAAGACAAGTCGTGAGGCATGGGGAAGACAGACGGGGCCATGCCGCCCTGAGCAAGCCCGCTCTACCCATCTACCAATCGAGGAGAGCCCCAAACCGGCCGGGCCAATCGCAGCTCCAGGGCGGCCGAAGCTTTTCCCAGACCCAAATTAATCGCTGGTCCAGCGCTCCAACCAAACGGCGCGCAAAAGGGCCATTTCCACGATCGTCGGCAGGGGCCTTGTTCGTCGACTTGCTGCTATTTCCAGTCCTCCGTTGTCATTCGTGTTTGACGCTGGCTGGATGCCCGCCCATTGTCATTCTGAACACGAGAAGCGGGTCGTGCCCAGCACTCCTTCCCGGCGACCTCGCTGCGGAGTGCCTGGCAAGGCGCGAAGAATAGTCTCTGATATGGCCGTGTCTTTGATTGCCGTTACGAGACAGGCCGCCTGCATTAGCAGCTGGGGAAGCCGTATTCCTAGAGACGGTGCAGTGCAGATGATGAAATCGGCCATGCCACGACCCTGCCGAATCTTCAGCCCAGCGGCCCTGGACTGGTCCCTAGACACCCAGGCATGCCAACGGCCGACCGCCAAGAGACACAAAAGATGAGGTGAAGGGGTTCAAGCATTGGCCGTCGTCCCGTCAAGCTCATTGACTCCTGGTCCCCTCCAAGGTTGCATTCAGGGGCACCCGGACGTTCAGAAATTCGTCGAGCGGCGCAGAACCCCAGACTCGCCTTCCATGTGGCTTGTCTCCCGTGGGCATCGCGGCCTCAGCTACGTCAGGAACAGGCTTAGCCGCAGCTCAGCACGTCGGAGAAAGAGTCAGGGGCTGCTCCAGAGGCAATCTGCTGGCAGCCCGATACAGCCTCCGGGGCCTTGCGCAGTAGCAGAGAGAATCCATGACGGAGCAGGCCCAGTTTAGTCTTGATGCACGCTGCCATCTCTTGCTTCTTTCCTCTCCACTTTCCAGTCTCTACTAAGCATCATTATTACCACCTCGCATCGTAAAACAGGGGGCCAGTGCAACCGAGGCAATCAAACAGTACGCCCTCAGCCGCTTGCACAGTTTTGCTGCGTCCCGGCCGAGCGAGAACGAGACAACTAGATTGGAGGGGAGGAGAATCGGATCGAGGGAGTGGAGATGGAGCTGTGTGCTATGTCAAGACCAGCATGTTTGGAAAGTCGAAAAATTTCGCTGGCGCCGCGAGACTGGGCAACATAGCCGGCAAACTCGGCGCTCCGCTGCACCACCAATGCTGACTTGCAACGACCTTCTAGGACGAGCTTGGTCACTTTGTGCTGGCATTGGCATTGCTCATCCAACTTCATTTATAGGGCTTAGTCGGCTTGGGTCGTTTCAACCCAATTACCCCTTTCGCATTGCCCGTAAGTCGTCACACAAAGATCCTGCCCGATCTTATAAGGCCGGACAAGACAGACGCCCAGCTGTCTTCGATACAATAGAGGACGATCATTGCCGTTTCAGAGGGCCGGATTCAATAGTCACCACGGTGGGCGAAATACAATAGTTTATGATGATAGCATAGTCTGGCGGACACTAAACACCTGTTCGGCTCCATTTGTTGGGGGATCGGATCGGCAACCGGCCTCGGACTGTTTAAAAAAAGACAGTCCCCACCCAGGTCCTCACAACGTAGGGAGACGGACTGAAGGCAAAGAGGCAGCAAAGAAGAAACAAGAACAATCAGGGCGCGTATATACGCGTACGGGCGTGCTCGATACTGCCACGGTATTGTGCAATATGCAAGCCATAGGCGGCAATGGAGAGAGCAAAGCGAGAGGATTATGCTTGATGAAGAACACGAGTGGGTGAGAATTAGCCGGCAAACCACGCACGTCGGGACGGGCTCGGGGTCAACACAGTATGTAACTAATTATTAAAGTTATCCAAAGCTGCGGGCATCATCCTGTACCTAGGCAGCCTGTCACAAGATGACCGAATTCCTAACCAGGACGAGGACGGCAGACGTTTGGCCCAGCTGGCTGATCGCTGCGTCTTTTTGGTGGTGGGCACACCTCCAGGATTCGGGAAGGAATGAGCGACCGCCCTAACGACACAGGATTATTGATGCTACTTCCTCATACAGTTGGAAAGGGAAAGAAAGGAAAGGAAAGGAAAGAACATGGACGGCGACCAGATAACCAACCGAAATACTACTTCTCCATCCCCCATCCTCCACCCCCTTCCTTCCCCCTTGCCCCTCCCTCATCAACACGGCATGATACGAGCTTAATACGACCCATCACCAACCTTGGCGTCCAGCATCAAGAACTCAGCTGACAGCTTCGACTTTGACTTCGACTCCGACTCCTCTCAACTCAATCCAAAGCAGTTCCTCGCATGCGGGGGCAGCTTCCTACGCCTTGGGCTCCGCGCGCAGAATGGACAGATGGTGGCTTCCTTTCTCTGCAACACCACCTCGAACACCTGACATTTTGCGCCTTGGGTTCTTGTCCATCCTTCGATACGTGATGCCTTTCCAACTTCCTCCATGGGGATAGGGATGACTTCCCCCGTCTTTGCATCTCTCGGGAACACCTGTTCTCCAACCTTGGCTTGGCTCTTGACCTGCAGACTCGTGCTGGCATCTGCACCAGGTGATGAGAGATCGATGGTTGGGACGGGAAGACCAGGACGTGCAGCTCCATCTGTACTTTGAGTATCCGCCGATGAACAAACTGCTAATGTCGCAGAAGACGTTGGACGCTTTTCTTCGCTAGCCCAGAGCCCCTTCGGAGTGATGGAAGGATGCAGTGGGTTGAGAAGACCAACTGGATTATGAATGGCCCGATCAACACTGCAACTTGAGCTTTTGGTGAAGAAACTATCGCCACACTTCCACTAGATGCTTCCCTTAGCCTCGAGCAAGAAGAAAAGAAGTCTACGAAGAACCACTTACAACTCGCAAATCCCAGTGACACATTTTGGATTGGATGGAATTCAACCCTTCAGCAATGCAGGAGGATACACTTCAGGACAACTCTACATCCTTCACATCCAGGCTCCATATACCCTCCGTCACCGCCTCTTCGTTCAACTCCGATCTTCTGCAACCTTCCCCGCGGTCGACGCTCATGCTTGAACCAGTTGGAAGGATGCAAACAAGCATACTTGAGCGATGCTCGTGTTTATTTCCCTCTCATGCAGGAGCAATGCAATAAACAGCATCAGGACCGAGTTTTCCCCTTCACCCTAGGTCAGATACCACGGTTCGGGGCGAAGATGACTCCAAATAATGGAAAGAGCAGCGCACGACAAAGAAGTATATCTCGGCAATGCCACATCTTTCAATCATCTCCAACGAACCATCCACCATCCAAGCCTTCCTGCATATATTTCATCTCGACCAAAAGTTCTACAAGGCGATTTTTGCCATTCCTGGCGACGCTATGCAGCCAACATACCTAAACCACCGAAGAGACCGCATGACTATGCTTCCCCGACAAGCGAGTTTCCATTGATTGACATAAGCTAATAGCGTTGACAAGTTGACAAGTTGACAACTCAACTTGTACTTCTACCAGCCACTCAACGGGCGGAACGTAAATCTGCGAAGTACCTGTACCTATGAGAGATCCTCACTGCTCCCCTCGTAAACTGTCTAGACCGGAATCAAACATCTTCAACCGGCCGGTACAACATACCCTTCTGCATACTGCAGTGTCTTCTAAAGAAAGTTCTTGCTGCGAGTGACGTTATACCTATGATTCCTCTCCGGGTGGCGCGCTATTCACGAGATACGATGATGCACCTACAGGATGTTCTTGTATGAGGAACTTTCTCAACCAGTCGCCCTGGCCCCCAATCTGTCGTGGTTGACACGTTGTGGGCTCGTAGGTCAAGGCACAGGTCACCGTGCCGTTCCGAATACCACGTACTTCCTAGGCAACGTTCCGAATGCATAGATTCCCTCCCTACGACAGCCCAGGCGAATGACTGCAGCGAGTGGATGCATGCCATACTTCCCGTCTCCACAATCTCCTTTTTTAAGGCCACGGAAACAACCGCGATGCATATAACCCTGAGTTCTGCAGCAAATGCTCTCACCCCAACCACTCTTCCTAAAACTTCCGTCCCACCAACTCAAACGCTCGCATTTGAGTGTCCTACCAACTCCAACATCACCGCACAAACCGTTTCGATATCTCAGTTTCAGAATTTCTGGATCTCACAACTGTTCGCATCGCCTTCACCGAGATCTCAATATTCTTTGACTTGCCAGTGTGGAGTGACATGGTAAACACGAGCAAGGGCCCCGACTACGTAGCCTTGGTCGGCGAAGTCGGAAAACCGTGCGTTTTCGCACGCATTCGCGCGGGAGGGGAACCGGAACCGTGCGTTAGTTGGTTTTTGGGTGGGACGGGTTAGGGCTTTGCACTGTATTACCTGGGTATGTTAGGCGGGTGGGGGTGGGGGTGATACAAGACTGTAGGGAGAGTGTTGGGAGGATGAGAGGAGGGAAGAGAAGCTAGGAAACGGTTGCTCTTCGGTACGAGGAATTTACATTTCATAATGTAGATAATGTGTAGACAGTAAAAGGTGAGTTCGTAGATATGATGTATTGATGAACGAATCTACATTCATTTCAAATACACTTCCCCACCTATCCAACTCAAAACAAACCGAATAAACAATACAAACATCTACATTATTCTTTGACCTTGATTCATTCCCACACTTGAAGAAAAAAAGCCTAGAATAGGATAACCTTTCCGCTTATTCGCTTTTCGCTTTCCATAACCGAGAAAAGAAAATGAAAATGAAACAATCGTAATGATACCATGGTGACTTTGAAAAATTCGTGAATCATCATTAAACATATCCCACCATTGCACTCACTTCACTTCCCCTTAGACCCCCCCTCCCAACATTTAACAAGGCATAAGAAACCCGAGAGAAAAAGAGCATCCCGAAACCCCAAGATTTTTTAAATTTTGAAAAAGACCCAAAAACGCCAGTCGATATACAGCCGAAGCTTGAAAACACCCAAGGAGATATCGTCGTCATCGTGATTGTGATTTGCATTGTATGATGTGGAAAGCCAAAAGATAAGCCGACAAAGGGAAACCGAATGCAGAACCATGCATACACATGTACATTTCTTGAAACGTGTAGGCCAGTTCATAGACTCAAAGCTCAGCTCACCTCCAACTCGCTGAGCTTTCCTCGCCCTCACCCCCACAACACCCGCATCCCAATTTACGGAGGAAACGGTGTTTCTTTCCAGATCCCGTTATTGGAGTTGTTTTATCAGGACTAGTCGATGCGTTGCGTTTACTTCTTAAGGCCGCGAGGACGAGTGGTTGTTTGAGTTTGAGATCATCTTTTTTTGCGGTCACTGAACTGGAGGATTTATTTTTCGGGATTGCGGTTTTGGGTATAGAGGAAGTGTTAGAGAGGTTATAGGAGTTAGAGGGAAGGTTAGAAGGTGGTGGATTAGCAGTAGAAGAACTACTGCCACCAGAACCCCTCCATCTACTCTTCCAATATCCAACTAAACTCTTCTTCTCGTCTTCATCGTCGCTGTCTTCGTCTTCCCATACCGAAATCTGGTTTTGGAGGTAGTATGATGCTGCGAGTGCTCCTCCGGACACTGGCGTAGACACACCAGGAGGGTAAGGTCCATTTGAGGAGATGAGTGGGATTAGAGATGTGCTACCGGTTGCACTGGCACTGCCGATGCTTCCTCGACTGCTGCTGAGGTACGGGTATAACGTGCTGAGTTCGGAGGGTGTGGCGGAGATATGTCGTGTACTACTTGCACATGTCGTAGGTGGTGTGATTGTGTTTTGTAAAGATGAAGGACGTGTTGAAGGGTGAGACGGTGGCGGTGTTGGGAATAATCCAGTTCCTGTGCCTGGGGGCGTGGAAAGTGGGAGTGGGATCGAGGTCAGGGAGTTATGGAGGGTGCTGATTTGGGAGGGCGGCTTACGGGCTACGCGGTTGGCGGGAGTGTTGGGGTCTGTGAGGGAAGGCTTACGCGGGCGGGGTTTGGGGTTCGGGTTTAGATTAGAAGGTTTGGTGCTTGTGGTTGAGGTTGCGGATGTACAGAGAGATGGGGTTTTGTCCTTTGGGCTGACTTCTTGGATCGGAATCTCGTGAGATGGTGATGTCAAAGGCTGGTGCGTTGGTGTTGGTGGCTCTGGGAGTGGTAAGGGGTTCGAAGAGGCCGGACGGAGTTCTGAGAGTCGGATTGGGCGGCTTTTAGTTTTTTGGCTCTCGGTTGATGTGTTGGAATGGCGTTTCACTGTACCACGGTTTGGTGGCTGTGTTGTGGAGGAGTGGTTTGATGGTTGTGTAGATGGCTTCGGCTTTTGAGTTGAAGATTCCGAGGAGGAACGTGGTTGTGCTAACGGTTTGGTGGAATTGTGAAGGAATACTACTGTTCGAGTGCAATTGGGGCAGATGCCTGTTACAGCAGTTATAGACTGCTTGCAGGATTTACAGGTCGCAATGCCTGCCATCTCGTCCATGCTGAGTCGTGTTTGTAGTTGTTCAGTCGATTCAAGATTGAGATTTAGGTAAGAACTGGCCGCTGTTGACGACATGGATGCTGGTTCTGGAATAATCGGAGGTGGAGAGTAAGGATGGTTGTTGTTGTGTGCTTTTATAATGTCCAGGACGGCACTGCTAGATAACCGTGGGGGGTCAATTGTTTTTCGAGATTTTGCTGACGGCGATGAAATTTCTCGGGCTTTGGCTTTCTCCATTGCGCGTCTTTCATACTCGTCCCATATTTTTGCGGTATCTCCAGGCGAGAATGGCGGTGTTCGTGGTTCAGCGAAAGGAGATGCCGCCCTGGCCAAGGGAGAGGAGAAGGCCGGAGAAGAGGTGGGAGAAGGGAGACTGGAGCGCTTTGGAGAGATGATGGACATATTTGGAATGTCAACAAGAAGAGTTGAGAGCCAAAAAACCCGGCAGGGAAAAGCAGAAACCACGGAATTGAGATGATGTAGCTCTTCACGATAACCCAGATAACCTTGATAGGCGAGCTCAGATCAGCGATACACGATGATATATACAATGCACATTCCCGTCCGGCGGGTTCAAGGAGGGTGAGACACAGCAAGTAACCAGGCGCGGCCGCAGCTAGGAAAAGGAGGTTGGTGGGATCTTAGCATCGCAATGCTCAAGGTTACGTGAACCTCTTCCCCGGATTCTGGCCATTTCCTGATCGGCATAAGGGCCCCAATGCGATGAGAATCTTGGTGCGATGTGTTCGTACTATGACCTGACTTGGGGATTGGTGGAGCATCGCGATCCAATGATACGCCAGTGCCTCGAGTAAATTTGTCTCTCATCGCCACATAAAGGTGAGAGAAGGCGAAGAGATTTAAGTAAGGGGGATTGTCCTTGTCAAAATGCATATCGTAGCCCACACGAGCTTGGTTATGCTGAGCGACCTCTCAAAACAAGTGGCGCGCTCTATAGGGATCTTTCCGCATCATGCGCACCACCATTTTGCTTTTTTGCAAACGAGAATCAGAGCATCTGGCAGCTGGCACTTGCCAGGACGCCTCCACATATCGAAAGAAAAGTGACGACATATCGGTCGATGCAACTAGAAGGCAGCCACCGTCGTACTCGAGCATTGGTGCAGCGAAGCGACCTATATGATACCGCGTTATTGGGTAGTTGGTGTGAACACGGCATCAGTGGAATGTAACCATTCCGATTCAGAGAGCGGCAGTCAACAACAGAGGGGAAACTGGAACAAAAACAACAAGACAGACAAGAAGGAAGCATGGAGGAGCTGTCTCCATAGGTGGAAATGCATGATTTGGGAGATGAATGTCTGGTCCGTGGACGATCATCCCCAGGCGGATTCGGTACGTATCGTGGCCAACATATCGTAGATGAAGGGCTATCGTGGCGTTTTCAACGAGCCTGGAAGCAAGTTGAGGGCTCTCAGCATTTCGTCCAGAAAGGACGAGCAAAGGTGGCTGTCGTCGGGCATCCTGCCAACAATAGGAGAGGCAGAGAAAGTCGCATACGCATTGTCGTTTGTTTTCCATGTATTGGCCGTCTCTGGCCCAGGAGTGTTGTGGAACCGGTGTGGTAGGGATGACGAGAGGACTGCGGGCTCGGCAAAGATTCACAGCAGCTGAGATTCGCCAAGCTCTCTGATTACCAGGTCTGACTGGAACACCACGCCCGCATCCCTAATAACAGAACCATACAGCAGAACCATTGTAGCTTGCAAAATCACCTGTTCATGCCCAATCAGCACAGAGTTCCGGCAACCTCATCTGGGAGCCGGCCAGCACTCCAACCTCCGCCGCTCACACCGGGTGCGAAAGCACAAATAACAGCCACATCCAGATGTTCGGCAGTGTACAGTTCAACAGAATCAATGGTCGTTCGTAGTACTGCGTCGACAAGAGATTTATACACCTGATGCTTGTCTTCTTCGGGAGAGTGAGCGCTCACTGAGGGAACAGGGAAAGCCTAAAGGTAGTGTGACCATTCGAGGAAGAGACCTGTGGATCGTATGGATCATACATGGAACCATTACAAGAACCTCAGCTTCTTGAATCAAATGAAACTACATAATTGATGTCCATCAAAGTCTGCCACCTCGTCTTCGGGCTTTTGGTTGGGGGGGATCGAATTAGTCAAGGCATACCGGAATTCTTCCAGAGTAATGTGTCCTGCCCTGATGTAGGTAGTAGTTGCTGAAACTGCACCCGGTGCTGTGTCAACTTCTGGTTACTCCCTTTCCCCCAATTCATCCTGAAGGGCTTGTCACACTGGCTGACGTGAAAGGCGTACAGGGTATGTATCGTAGTCATTCCGATGGGCTTTCATTATTTCTGATAGACTGTGACAATGATTTTATTGCGGTAACCGGGCACGATGATTAGACATCACCTGTCACATATAATTGATGTAGATACCTAGACACGCACAGGTTAACGATGGCTAGGAAGCGGCTGATCTTATTGATGATCCTTGTTTTCACATCGACCTTTGTGGCATCTCTTAAGATCCACAACTACAGTCTTGGGCTGAAAAGCTGTGTCGAGAATTGACAATTATACGACAATACACGTAGATAGTCCGGAAGACGTCGCTCTTGTGCGAAATTGCAGAGAGAAGGATGTTCTTAAGATGATTGTGGTGGTTTCTCCTGCGCCCTTTTAAATAAGTGTCGTATGCAAGTTTTCAATCTCAGGGATGATAAGTAACTCAATTTCCACTGTCGGGTCACCTTAAGGAACCTTAAGGTCAGAGGAAGCCAGAGAATTATTTTCTTCTTTCTTGCCAGCAGCCAGGCCGACATATGATTCAACACCGGAAATTCTCTTTGTGCGGCGATTTCAAGGAACCCGAATATATTTGAGGGAGACTATTATAGACAAGAAGGCGTAGGGAGTGAACCAGCGAGGCCTGACATGAATATGAACCGCGCCTACCTTGATATGCTCGATGAAAGTTAAATCGTGGAGAAAGTAAGCTTGTGGTAATAAGATCCGAGTATGATGGATGGGACGCAGCGGGATGTGAGTTCTGAAATGTCGGAGGAACTTTGGAAAGCTTTGGTGATGTACTCCGTCTAGATTTCTCTTTATTTCACCAATAATATTCCCCAATGAATTATTACGCGAGGAAAATCAATGGGGTCTGTGGATACTAAATGTTAAGGGGTATGATTGGTAGGATGAAGATTACCTAGGTAGCAATAATACCTCGGTATATACAGCATAATCACGTGGATTGACATAGTCGCGATCGAGACTGAAAAGAAGGACTTTCGCCACAAAATATATTGGCTTCACCTCTTCAACTGAGATGTTCAACAGATGTTTGTGAAGCGTAGTAACTACATAACAGCTTGCACATTTTGGTCACATGATACAGCGCTACACCAGTAGTAGATTTGCCGACAACGAACCTCCCTACAACTCTGTTTTCTAACAAATCCGCTTTGGCTCTCCGATAGACACCGCCGTAAATTATCTATTTTCTTTTGGGCCAGCGTACTCCGCAAATACAGTCATCCTGCACTAGCCTTCAATTTGCGCCTTGGAGAATGCTTATGTGCCTATGCATGTATGTTCCTTGTCATGCGTGGTAGGGTCTACGAGGCGTATCCGCGGATCCGCGGAAAGCTAAGAGAATTAGTGAAATGGAGAGTATATAAGGGAGTAGAAGTCCTCTGGGAACAACACTTTTTGGATAGCCATCTAGTCCTCTTCTCTCTACGGAATGATGACCGAGGATATAACAGACGACGATCTAGATGACCTTTATCTTGCATACGAACTAAGGTTTGCATTCCTACTTATATGAAAATTTCCCCCTTGTATACGTGTTGAGAGCATGTTTGGACGTGCCACTGGACAGGTGGGTCATCTTCAGGGATTGCCCGTATAGGAGAAACCCCTGAAGCAACCGGCTACGTCATCTTAACCAATCAATGTCACCGTTGAATATATATTGGCAGAACCCCGTTCCAGCTTTGTATAGTGAATGGTATGTTCTTTATGAGTATGCCCTCTTCGTCGGTTCCGCTTAGCTAAGTTCTTAAACAAGGTCCCTCTGTTCACGAATTCTTTGAGCGCCAGTACAAGCACAAGCGAATTAGGTGACATGTTATCCCCACCAAAAAAAGGCAGTCCGAACGCAGTACGATTAATCATCCAAGCTACAGCCATCGTATTCCATGTAAGTGATCTTCTATTATGTGTGCTTGAAATTATGACTGTTAAGTGCTATATTGTATATTCCAAGGTCTATCGGTAATGATTTCATGCAGCACCACATGGTCCTTGACACATACTGACGAGCACTGCCAGGGGGCGACGTGGATTCCAGGGTGACATCTTTTCGACTAAATGCACACTTGTCTCTGGGCAGCAAAGCGGTTGAAGGTGTCGCTATATTGTCGACCAGGCTAGGACTGCGTGCGATGCTCTAGCTTTGTAGACAACTGAAAGGATAGGAGCAGTTCCTACAACGTACGCTGTGGTGCATATGAAGCTAATCGACCGCGTACGGATACATACAAACTTCGTGTTCATGAAGCCTGAGCGTGCCGAAAGAGGACACAGGCCCTAAGGGCGATCCACGAGGCCGAATTGGCGCCAGGAGTGGAGTGGATCTTGAAACCTACGGGGCGGACTCAACCAAACGATGCGGCGGCGGGAGAGCCGTCCGTTTGCTGTTGTCTGCTGTCGTCTGCTGGACAGGAGCATGAGCCGCACCCGCACGTCGCACCGCTGGGCTGGACGTCTGCGGTAGGGCTGGGCAGTGATGAGCGGCGGATGTGGCCATGACGGATGCATTCCACTGTCGCGGCGTGTGAAGGGGCAATGGGGTGGACACTAACGGCGGAGGATCGGTCAGAAGCGTGTTCGAGGACTGACGAGGGCGGCGATGTCTGGTTTGGTGGAATAAAACTCCGAACCTTCGAGGCTAGGATGGCACCCACTAGTGCCCCCGTCACGTGCTCGCGTTTTTGTCCCGAGACGTCCAAGGCCATTCAATTGCGGTACCTATAAAAATGGCAGTCGCTACTCCTGCTACTTCAACCGCCATAGGCTGGATTTTTTTTCCAACTTCGCCAAGCCATTTTGCCCGTCGCCGTGGCCTCTGATGAATCTAACTCGTCCCCTCTAGTCCCTCCGCACGTCTCCTTCACCCTTCTTCGCCCTCCTTCACCCTTCTTCGCCCTCCTTCAAATACCCCGCCAGACATGTCCTGGTCTGTCTTGAACACTCAATCCCGCCATGTCGTCCTCCCGGTTCCCCCTCGACGTCCCCGAACCACGGTCTGCCCCACCCAAAGTTGCCATACCCCGGCTACAGCGACCGCAGGAGGGCGAGGCTGGCTTATCCAGCGAGAAGCAGCGCGTTCCCAGGGCGTGTACCAGCTGCCGTAAGCGCAAGGTCAAGTGCAGCGGCGAGCTTCCACGGTGTGCCAACTGCAGGGACAGCGAGCAAGAATGTGAATATGATCTTACGCGGAGGGACCGCCTGAAGTCGTCCGTCCATGAGCCTCTTGCAATTACACAACGTCGTTGCATTCCTGGCGGTGTCCACTAACTGCAGCCAGAGCTCTCGACCAAAACCAAGAGTTGGCTCGCGTGCTGAAGGAGCTAAGGTCTCGCGCGCCTGACGACACCGGACCTCGAATAGATGAGCTTCTGAGAGAGGTTAGTGAAATCCACCCTCCCCACTATTTGATGAGCTCAATTCCTCGGCTGACATCCCATAGGTTGAAGATGAATCAAGTAGCTTGAATAAAATCACTCTGAAAAGGCCAAGATCTGCAGAAGGCGAGCAAGGAGAGACCGAAGCACGCGCTGACGCCGGCTCAAATGAAGCTCCAGACTTGCTAGACGAAAATATTGATCGAGACGAAGAGACAAGAGCTGCCGGCTTTGTGGGAAAGAGTTCCGAAGTACAATGGCTCCGTCATCTGATACATGAAGTCTCGAAGTCCGGAGATGGTCCATTTGGAACGGCCCCTGTCACGGAAGGCGTGGAAACTTTTCAGCATTCGGATTCCCAGGAAAGTTCAACGCTTGAGAGTGACCCAGTTAGTGCCTCCACCTTTTATCTTGATAATGATAACGTAAACGTTGGAATTGCCGTAGACCAATTCGATATCCCACCAGCAGATGTCGCACAAAGGCTTTTTAGACTCTATATGAGCGTAGTCCATGATTCATTCCCCATCATTTCTAAACGAGCATTTGAAAGACAATTCCATAGCTATTATGAATCCATACGGAAGGGAATGCCAAAGCAGGTGCCTCCGAAATGGCTTGCCCTCCTCAATCTAATCTTCGCGATTGGAACAAAATACTCTCACCTCCTTGACGGACACAAGGATGCCGACCCAAAAGAACACCTAGTGTACCATGCGCGAGCTCGTCTCCTTGGGCTCCGAGAGTTATCAATCATTTCACATCCAGATTTGCCACAGATCCAGGTTGTTGGTCTCTTAGCTTTCTACTACCTCTGCATTGGTCAAGTTAGCCGGTAAGTCATTCCAATTCTCGACACGTGTTTGTCTCACATAGCTTTTAGGTCCTGGGTTATCATGGGCGTTGCTGTACGATTCGGGTGTGCCCTTGGCTTGCACGTTCGAAATGAGGACCCAACTGCTTCCACACTAAAGAAAGAAATCCTATCTCGTATATGGTGGGCACTTTATTCACTAGAGCGCCTGCTTAGTGCTATGACTGGGAGGTCTACTGTCGTTGTTAATAGCTCTTGTGCAGTACCTCTCCCACTGCCCCTGGATGAAATAGAATCATCAGAGACCCAAATTGCGGCATATAAAGAAGAACTCAAAGCTCATGGAGGAGCTGCAATTTCTCAATCCTCTCATAGTATGTCTGCATCGACGCCTTCAAGCAAGCTTTTTGATGCTCCTCAATCCCCAATCCGTCCATCATCGTCAAATTCCGGAACGTTGCTGCGCGCCAGAGTCCAAATTGGAATTCTCACAGAAGATATACTGTCAAGTCTGTACTCTCCGGGGATAATCTACAAGACCTGGAAAGACTCTCAAGCAATCATGGATGGATTATGCCTGCAATTGGATAATTGGTATTCTCTATTACCCGCCGCGTATGACTTTACCAAACGCCACAGTCCAAGGACTCTACGACGCGAGCAGATGGTACTTGGGCAATTGTTCTACAGCACCAAAATTCTGATAACTCGTCCGTGTGTTTGCAAACTTGATAGCCGCATTGCGCATCAGTCTCAAAGCTCTATCGAATTCAATCAAAGGATGGCGGAAATATGTATCGACGCCGCCATTTCAATGTCAGATTTGTTACCAGACGAGCCTGATCTCCTTTTCCTTTATACAACTGTATCATGGTGGACTATAGTCCACAATATCATGCAAGCTCTTGCTATTCTGATGCTCGAGGTATCACATGGGTTCGTCCACGCACTCATGAATCAAGAATTGATCATGGGACATATTAAGAAACTTGTATCTTGGTTAGGGGCCATGAAGCAGTCTGATCCAGTTGCAGACAAGGCCCATCACATGGCGCTTGTAACTTTGCAAACGATTGAAACCCACACTGACGTCAATATCTCAGATTTCCTCGGAACAAACATCGGCATGAAGGCGAACACATCTTCAACGAATTATAGAGAACCCAGTCATCCACAACAACAATATGAGGGTTATTATCCTACAACAACTTGGCACGGCCAAGGAAATACTTTTCCAATTGAGAGTATTGTAGATCCCAATATTACCCCTAACCAAGGATACTCATATGACTTCCTTCCCGGAGAAAACGACCTTTTCCAGTCGGAGCTCCTTTCTGGGCAAGCCACGCTCTACGATACCTTTTTGATGCCCCACGGTAAACACAACCCACTCACCATGACATCTACGGAACAATTCGACAGTCAGAACAATGATAGCCCAGAAGGTGGGCAGTATAGGAATTAGAGTGTGTTATAAGGTTGTGCTTTTAGGCGGGCGCATGGCACCCGGATCTATTGTGGTTTAAGGGAAGGCATCGGCAAATTGCAAAAAGAAACATGAGCCGTCTCATTGTCTTATTTCATAATGAAGCCTTCATCGTGCTTGTCCACGAAAGCTGTATATAAACTTCACTCTTGAGCCTCATACCGGCCAATTCAATACATGTGCAGTCTCTATCCCGTACTGTTGGTGTGAGCACGCAACTATCAACCTCACCCCGTCTAGCTACTGCAAAGAACCCCTCTATTGAAAGAATTCGAATCATAAATGGTACACTAACTTTTCTTCTATGGCTCCCAGCTATCCATATGTCATAGTTACATTATCCCATTGACTTTAGCGCCCACTGTGAACGTTGTGAGCCCCTTACGTCATCATGCGTTATAACCTACCTACACCTTGAAATCCGCACTCCATTTACTTGATTCATGTCCTTATAAATAACTCATCAAACCTTGGACGTTCTTTCTTTATTCTTTCTTTATGGTTTTGTGTATCGAAATGGAGAATTGGGGTTTTTGGCTTTTGGGTCATGTATGTCATTGGCTGAAGATGCCCTGGTGTTGCCGATGGTTACATGATTCTGGGGGTTTGGAGGTGCGTTTAATGGGGTAAGATATGATAGGGGCATTTGGGTTATTTGTGATTTGTGCTGGAGCGAGGTCATGTTCATGGTCAATGTGAGCATTGCATATGGCATTGTGAACGCATTGTTATGTTTTTCTTTTCTTACATAGTCGTCGTCTACATCATTCTAGGCAACCCCCTCCTATTATGCCGCTTAGTCGCGAGGATCAAGTCTGCTATGTAATTAGCCTTAAGCACTTCCTGCTACCCGTATTGGCTTAGCAATATTATGGAAGGGGTGCTTGGATGCTTTTGAAAGATATCTTCGCATCGTGCAGTGGTGTAAGTGGTTATTAGATACTCTAATAAGGTCAAGGAGATGCGGCATTGTGCATTTTGGGTTAGTATCGAGCTTGTTTTGCTTTTGAAGTCGTTGGTAGGTAAGTGTTTGTCAACCTTGACAACACGTTGAGGGACTGATACAAACAGCGAACCTGAACAGCTGATACAAATAACCTTAGGTTTTCCAACGCGAACTTCCCACACCAAATCTTAAATATGAACATTATAAAGAAAATCTTCTTTACATGATCAATTTTGACGGGCTTTGATACCCATGACCTGAAGCAGCCTATTAACTTTGGTTTCTGTTATATTATATACGCAGGAAGAATAATACAATAGAAGATTGGCAAAGAACTACCTACATTGCCTTCTGTTAATACGCCAACCGCTGTTAATGAAGATTCTATTTAGCTAGGTTTCTCTTCTTCTTCTTCTTCTTCTTCTTCTTCTTGTTCCTCTTCCTCTTCCCTCCTCGTTACATTTCTATAACGGGTATAGTTCTAGGTTTACAGTTACTTTACCTTTATAAAAGATAAGCTCGTTAGTAAAGCTTTTAATATTACTTGAAAATAGTTTAATTATTATTCTTATTATTCTTATTATTCTTATCATACTTATTACTTATAATAATAATTAATTAATAAAATATTATATAAATTACGGTTCTCTTCTTAATTATATGGTAGGATATCGACTTATTAAAGGATATCAGTTCGCGAACCATGGTAGACCTTTGACTCATCCTCCGCTGTCCCTTTTGATTGGGTGTATATTTAGCTGGGTTTATGCATTCACAACGCCTACTGGTGCGTAGTGAATTCATATTCTACCCATTCATCTGATTGGATGAATAAACATTGCTGCAATGTGTTGGCCTTGGGTGAATGCGATAATGTGTAATTCTCCCCTATATAAGTACCTTCCTTCCTTAACGAGAACCCTTCCAGAATCCCCAAAACACCTCTCTTCCTCACCAAAATTCGAAAAGCTCCTTCAGCGCCTTGAAGATGTCAACAAAACTTACATACGATACCCTAGTGGCCCATGAAAACAACGAAAGCAGCCATGTTTGCCTCCGCCCCGACGCCATCCAACCCATGTCCTTCCACCGGACAACCTTCTCCATAACCGCAGAAGAAATATCCTCATTCATCGCCATAAACCCGGTAAATACCACCAAGCCAATCAACCCAGCAAACAATCCCGTCACGATCCACGTCGGCCCCGAGCCAGACACATATACATTCCACCTCCCACTTCTACCTCTCTGCCGCGAATTCGACTTCTTCAACAACGCATTAATGCAAGGTCAAGGTAAATGGAAAGAAGCTGAGACTCTAGAACTCCATCTTCCAGCAGCACAACCAGGGGACTTCGATATCTTCGCTCGCTGGATACTCTCTGGTGCGGAGGTTCTGACGGAGCTTGAGGACTGGATTGCGGAATATAAGGCTTTTATCCAGTGGCGGGATCATCATATCCCGTCTGGGAAGCCTGAGAACCTGGAATGGCATATCTGTCCCGCGGCGGTGTGGAATTTCAACTACACGACATCAGCGTATCTCCTCCCATCAGACTTCTATCTCGTGTTCATAGAGAATAAAACGTTTGAGGAGTTTGATTGGGAGGATCCTGAGTCCCCGGCGCTGCAGAGGTTCTATGCGGGTTGGTTGGTTGCGCATTGGGATTATAAGCCTGTTAGTATTTAGGATTGCTCTGTGGATCTTTGGAAGAGGATTTTTGGTTTGGTGCCGGGGTTTATGATGGGGATGGTGTATAGGTTGATGGATCCTCAGTGGTGTAGGTTACGGCTGTTGGGTTCTCTGAGGGATTATTATGTGAAAGAGATTGAGTAGTAGAGAAACCGCTCTCCAAGAAATAAGTATGAAGGAATGCGACTTCTACTCTCGAGTAGAATAATTTAAAGTTTGGAAATAAGTTAAGTGATGGCAATAAGCCGAATAAGAGATAGAAATTTACATGATAATTACTCCACTGCATGATGAGCTTATTCAGATAAAGCCTCAAACCATGATATCATCTACATCATACTGAAAACTACGGTGAAATTGTAAGTTCAAATAAACTACTCTTTAGTGAGACGCAACCAGCGTTAGTTGGTGAGCTAGACGTTCAGACTAATTAGTTAGCATGCAATGCTCCTCGGAATCTTAATAACCAATAGATATAGCCACAGAATTACTTGAGGGAATACTTTGGGCTAGTTGATGAGTAGGGTTTTTTTTTAACAACTCGCATGAAAAATTAAAATTAAAATCGTGTACGTTATCTACAAACACTGCCCGATTCTCTATTAACAATAAATATTATACGTACAATCTCTGGATCACGGTTCCGCATCATGCATATCCCGCTTAAACCTCTCCACTGCTCTCGCCTTCGTCTCCTTCCAATCAACATGCGGTCTCGGATACCCCAACTTCTCAAACTCCTCCTTACTCAGTCTCTCATAAGGCGCAAAAATCGCCTTACCCTTCACATCCTTTAATTCCGGGACCCATTTACGGATATACTCGCCATCGGGGTCATTCCTCTCCGCCTGACTCACAGGGTTAAAAACCGTGTAACTAGGTTCCCAACCCTGCGTATTATTGCTAAGGTCCCAATCGATGAGAGTTTCAGCAAAGTAACGTTCACCCCGACGATAATCGATGAGGAGATTACAGTAAAGGTAGGAAGAGACGTTCATGCGGAGACGATTGTGCATGTAAGCTTCTGTGTTTAATTGTCTCATCCCGGCATCGATGAATGGTTCGCCTGTTTTACCCTCATACCATTTCTTCCAG
Organism: Rhytidhysteron rufulum CBS 306.38; assembly: GCA_000467735.1. NCBI lineage: Eukaryota > Fungi > Ascomycota > Dothideomycetes > Hysteriales > Hysteriaceae > Rhytidhysteron > Rhytidhysteron rufulum. The sequence continues at coordinate 46,185 of AJFL01003152.1, forward strand.
CCTTCTTCGTCGTCTTCCCATTCTACAAAGTCGAATTTTAGGTTTTGGGGGAGATTCATGACAGTGTGGGGTATTGTGAGTGTGGTTTGTCGGTATAGTTCTCGGAATACGACTTCTCTAACCCAACCGGAGACGCCTGCGCTGGAACCAGAGGAACCGAAGTCGCTGCTACCATTATTATATTTTTGTACTTTGGAAAGGGCTTCACGGATGCTGACCATGCCGGCGGAGAAATAAGCACTCATCCTAGATGTTGAATTTGCAGCGGGGTTACTGCGGGTGGCGGCGTAGTTGTCGATTTGTTTAATAAAGCTGTCCATTCGCTTCATCCCTGCACCGTGACCTGATGGCCATAGTTTACGAATCCTGTCACGTTCCTCGTTGGAATTGAATTGTTTGTCTTTGGCGGCCTTGGGAACCGGAGAACCGAAGAGGTGTTTTAATTCTTTAGAAATGGATGCATCATTCTTCGAAGGAGCTGGGACTGTCTTAAGGAGGTCTGGATTTTCCTTGACAATCCCTAACCATGCTTTATGGTAAGGTGTGAAGACCTTCATAGGCTTATCACCACTAGTCTTCATGGTTCCAGGCTCTACCACCGTTTGATCATGATACAAAGAAACATGAGCACCAGAATTGATCTGTTCTAGGAGTTTAATATCTCTTCGAATCTCATCAATTTCGTATTCATAGTTTGCAAATAAGTGAGAAACCGAATTATCCTTGATGAACTTAACCACCTGAGGAACAATCTCATCTCTTTCATCGGCCTCCAAGAAAATCAACGGAATATTCAACTTCTCCAAATCTTTTTGCATCATAGAAAGAGTTTGGTTTACAAAATCGACTCGAGCAGGGCTGGTTCCATGCCAAGATAATTCCGCAGGACAGTTGAGGTAGATGCATACCAAAGGTGTCTTGGATTTCTTTGCTAGTTCGGATGCGTGATGCAGGGAAATGTTATCTTCAATTCTTAGATCTTTGCTTCGGAACCAATGGACAACAGTAGAGACCTCTTTTTGACCACCCTGGTCATCTAATGCTCCAAGAAGATCGTCGTAGGGTAAATCTGAGTCGATTTGCTTTGCGCGTTTCGTGGTTGGATGCCCAAGCTCTGAACGTTCGTAGGCGGTTCGTTTCGACATTTTGGCTTTTTTCGAACTTTGAGCGAGTATCGGGTAGGTATTACTGAAAGGTCTTGTAGATAAAGAATTTAGGGGGTTTGCTTGAGGTCTGAATATAGTGTTGATAGGGACAAAGACGCGACCTTGAATAGACGGAAGACGGCAAGGGCGCAGTTGACGAAGCCTTACTAGGGAATTCATTAAAAAGGATGACCCGTCAGCCTGTTATTACAAGCTCCTATATATACCACCTCCGTGCTGATGCGCCCAAAAATGCACCAGAGTCGTGACGTAGGTGTCTCCGACCGGTCCCTGCCAAGCTTTTTCCAGATCTGAGGATCGTCCTGCATGCGGTGGCCAAGATCGTGGATTTGGTGGATCCATGCTGTAAATCTTTGTAGGACCGATGACGTTTGCTTTTTCCCCAAAGGAATATCTTGTTTATTGAAAATGATGATGAAAGAGTTCACGATTTGATGCTTGAGGAGAACAGGGTTGAAAAGGGCGCTAACTGCTTTGGGCGATTCTACGAAGATTGGATTTTCATTTGTTGGTGCAAAAGATTTTGGCATTGCCTATCGAAGGCTGAGGGTAGATATCTGAGTTCGCGGTTACATAGTGTAAGGCCATCACTTCATTTGAGATTTCTTCTTTGGTGTTTATGCTCAATAATATCATAAATAGTATTGAATAGAGATTCAAAGCCACCTAGCTCAAGACACATGTATATAAAAAAGAGGAGACGCCAATGGCCAGTACCCATACGGTATACCAACCACGTTCATTTCTGGCATCAAGCAATAAACAGAAACATATATAGCATTGACTACCAACGATTAACCGATGCTATAACATCGCAAAAACGCATTAAAACACACTGTAGCTCTCCCGCTGCAGCCTTTAGGGTATTGTAAATTGCAAACCACAAACGTAGCAAAACGTATATGCAAAAAGGTATATAAAAAAGCTCCCGCTCACACTCCCATCTATGAAATGAAAAAAGCATGGACCACAATGGGTCTAATGGGTATATAATGTGAAAGAGAAAATGGAAAGGAAAAAAAGCAATGCGCGGTTCGCTCAATATGCAAGCAAGAGTGGGATATGCCACCCAAAAACACCGTGCTATGCAAAGACAGGAAATTCAAAATCGGCCGTTAATAACTATCTTGATGGATGGGTAATCTTCGGTTGAGAGGGTGGTGGTTGCGTCGGAAATAAATGTGGTTCGTGTATGCTAGAGCCCATCTAAGGCCAAAGGACGTCTTCTACAGCGATGTGCCGTGTAAAATGTTGGAGAAAACGAAAAATCTAAGCCGAAACAGTAGTTGTCGACATTCCGAGGTGTAAAAAAGGAGCTAGAGCACTGTTTTCATCATTCGGCGTGTCCGTAATCGAATCAGGGAAATCCTCATGCGGTGGTTTTCCTTCCAAGGGCGTTCCATGCTGTGCCTCGAAATCCTTCTTCCATATTTCAATCCTCAGATCCCACCTCGCGATGATCCGTCTCCTTCTTGCTTCAATAAGCGTATCCAATCTGCTTGACTCTTTCAAATAGTCCATCTCGGAAGTTCTGATCTCTTTCTCAAGATCAGTTTCCAATTGCGTTAGTTCCATACTTTGTTTCTGCAATCTCGTTTTTATGCCCCTCTCCTGTTTCGCGCGGAGTACATTGATGGCGCTTTCGTGTTTGTTCGGTAGATTTGCTTGGAGATGATGTTGCTGTTCGAGCATTTTCCGGTCCTCATCAGTCACCTCATGTTGCGCTTCAGGATCGGCTTTGTTGACGCCACTGCAGTACGCTTCCATATACTTTAATGCGGTGGCTACGTTTTGGGTTTCCTGTGCCTGGGCTTGTCGCAACTCGTGCTCGGCGACGACCTGCATCTCTTCGAGGCGCTCAATATCAAGTACATGCTTTTCTTTATATTAGTATTGGTCCAACGTTGAAATCCCAAGTTGTCCTCACCTGTTTCGCCTTGGATTCCTTCTTTAGTTCAAGTTGCGCCCTTAGTTTCTCGCACGTCCACTGACGATGCCCTAGTAGCGCTTGTCGTTGTCTCCGCTCAAAATTAGCAATGGATAGGAACTGTTCGTGTTGCTGTTTTCGTAGGACGCAAAACGCCTCATTCGCTAATGCTCTATTCAAGCAATCCTGGTCTACACGTGGGATATCTCGGTTGGATGTATCCGGTTCGCCGAGATCGTCCCGGGAAATATGAGGCTCAATAAGCGCTGGAGGCGCCATGACGGATATGTCATATTGACCATGGTTGGATCCGTGCATCGGTTCGGCAGGTTGTTGCTTGATATCCACCATTATGTTGTCCAGGTCGTCTTTTGTTAGAACCATCTCTAGAACCGCCTTTGGAAAGGGTTTACCACAGCAAGTAGGCGGAAGACCATCATCTCGCTGCAAAGCTTCTTGAATATAGGTCCGTGTGACAGCATCTGTTAATGTATGACCGCACTGAAGTTTAGTTGGGGTTGGATCAGTGGGGTTCTTCTGGCGAGGTTTAATGGAATGCATATTGCTACAACACATAGTGAGAAACGGTCATGTATGGAGTGAAAGGGTCTAAATACCTCGACTCCCTTCTAAACATGGATAAGAGGCTGTGTCTATGTTTATGCTTCCCAGAACCCAATTTCGACCATGATGTGGAGGAGAATCCAGATCCGACGGTGGAGGTCGTTGACGAGGAATGCGTATGGCGAAGGTCGGGGCGGAATCGTTCCAGAACTGAGTCGTAGTTCTCCACTGACATGGAATTGCGTGACTGTGATAACGAATTGCGGGATTGCGGAGTAGGAGGTAGCCGCAGAGGCGTTATTGAATCGACATAAGCAATGTCCCTTGAGGTTCGAGAGGGGTGGGACGTTATTCCTGTGGAGTGGGAAGCAATGGAGTGCATCGAAAGTATCGAGCTACGTTTATCACTGGAGGCCGTTAAGGTCGAGAGAGCCGTTGATTGGTCGTGTAACTCTGGGTTTAAGAATTTATATGGATCCTCGATTCCAGCCTCTCGGGCTTCAATGGCAATTTGCTCGTCGAGATCATCTTCGGTTTGGATTGTGGGGAGACATAGAGCTTCCCTGTGGTAAACTGTGTCGTCGAAGATGGGGGAGGTTGTGGGATCGGCGGATCCTTCGCAGACATTGCCGACCATGATGATTGCGCCAAAGCGCTCATATGAGAGAGGAACAAATGTGGGCGGATGGAAATACGGGCGCGACAGTCATTCGTAGGGAAGGCGGAGCAGGCCGAGAGAATGGCAGCGAAGGGTAGTGGTGGGAATCGGTTGTGGTGGTGGTGAATGGTTGAAGAGGAGCGGGCGGGACTCTCGTATAGAGGGATGGATGCTTGCTGATAAAGTCTAAAGTCGGTGAGCTCGCAGGTGGCCGTAATGGACAGTAAGGTTGCGAGCTAGCCAACAGACAGGGACGGGCTGCAGCATCATTCAACCGCCTAGCACACCTAGGTACGGCTCCAAGACCTCACTTGGGCGATTGATTGCTGTTAGAGCGGCTTGCCCGGTGGGAAAGATGATCGTGCTTGGCAGCTTCGCGGAGCCATTCAAATGCCGTGTTTCGACCAGTGCCGTCGTCATGGCCACATGCGCGTCAAACAATTTCTTTCTCCCGCCGCTCCATATTTTTTTCTTTCGCGCTGCCAGCGCTGCCTCTGCCTCAGCCTCTGCTCCATGCTCCAGCATTCATGCCCGCCCACGCCCACCGCCCGCGATGCACTGTGCCGAGGGCAGGTTTGCGGTGTGCGGACCTAGATTCAACAAGAACGCGGAGTTGCTCCGACATGGTGCTCTGCGAGGGTCAAGAATGCAAGCCACAACGCCTCCTATCCGGCATTCGTGCTGGCGCCAGAACCGCATCGTGAAAGCTGGGCCAGGAGTGCCGCACAGAACGAGGGGTCAATCTCCTTGACGAGGTCATAGGGCGACATGGTAGCAGTGCCTAACTTGAGCTCCCGTTAGGTGCAGCAACGGTGCCCGTCACCACAACCCGGCCTATGGGACGTTTCGTGGCTCGAAAATCGCCCTCTCTAGCACCCCAATCCAGCCCATGATTCAAGCTGCAACATATCACACCACTCCTGGCTCTTCAGCCCTGCTCGCCAGCTCCAGCGGATCATGGCATTCTGTTGATAATTCTATCCGGATGCCCGCTGTAACCGAGCCCGAAAAGATAGGCCCAAGGACAGGGCTCATCACGGTTCACCAGACGGTTCACCAACAGATCATCCTCATTTTGTTTCTTTAAATACACGATAGCGATTTCGATTGGCTTTCGGCTTCTCCGCCCTATCTGCAACTCCCGTTCGACAGTGATCAATAATGACTGATCAATGTGCAACAGGATCTGCAATGCAAGGTGGACGTCGATATAAACCATGGTCCCACTGCATGCAATGCAGCACTGGTCTGGGGTCGGCAAGGGGGCCCGGAAGAGGGACTTGTATAAGCTAAAGCAAGACATACAATCAATTCAACGTGCTGTTTCTCGCCTACCTATGTTCAATTCTCCGGTGGAGATCCCAATTCATGTCTCAACCGAAGCCAGCTTGTGAACACCCCGCAACCGACTTTGGTCTCTGCCGTATAAATCCTTCTGGCCACGCCGACGTGCGCGGTAGGACAAGATTGCTGCGTTGTGAGCAATCTTCATGCTGTGTTCGCAATTTCCCAAGGCATGTCGATATCCGCATGCATGTATGAGATGTAGTGGTATTCTAAGTGCTCTGTTTGACGGCTGGGGCCTGGCACTTCCCCTCCGGGATTCTCCGATCCGGTTTTGTATCCTTAGGTTTGGTTCGCTCCAGCGGTAACAGAAACATAAGACATCATAGTTGGTCCTGGAAATCCAAGGTCAATGAATGTGTAAAGCAATGTCTGGTCTGTTTTGCTTCAGCATTACAACGGTGGCAAGACGTCTCTTTCCACAGGCCAACTACAGGCCAACTCCCGGTATTATCTCAAATGCAATGCTTGGTTGCTCCACACAATGTGTACCGTGGTACTTGAGCGTTTATATGTTGATAAAATTGTGATACGGTACAATTGACTAAGTAAGAAAGGACGTGCTACCACACACCTAGGATACACATCCTTGGTATGGGGAATAGCTGGATATTGTTGGTCTATTACAAAAGACTATTGAGCAATACCTTCACTCGCTTTTCAATGCCGAGGAAAACGATGTAGAAGAAGAAAAGAAGTCGCTACTCATACAAATAGATATCATATCCTTACACCCGGGGAATAACATGAATATCCGCATGCCAGCCTCCGCTGATGACATTGAAGCCCTTACCTTCTGAAACGCCGAGAAACATGCACATGCCTGTGAAAAAAGTTCTTTCTAACCAGCGATGAGAACCCAAAGGAGGAAGACTGGCGAAATGGTAAGTATTGGTCCAAGGACGTGCGTGAAAAATTTGGAGAAACCTACAGATCATCAAAACTCCAAACATCTTTGCTATAAGCCACCTATTGCCGCTCACGCGGCTCCAGTATTTCATCAACTCTCTTTGAGCGCCTTGCACATTGTCTACAACATCTTCCGTGTTCGCATCAATACGCTGAATCTGCTCGCTTTGCTCTGAGACCATTTGAGCAAGCTGACCAAAGATGGTACCAAGCTCAGCGATTGTGCTTTCGATAGCTTCAATGGCTTGACCTCGCTGCTGGATGTATTGGTTCTGTGGCTGCGCTTCTTCCATCAACAGTAACTGAGCATCCGACTGCGGTCCACTCCGAGCAAGGGCTGATGAACCGGACGGATCGAGAGATAAGAGATCTTGTTCTGCGGCACTGGTGTTTTTATACCCTCCTGGGGACCTTCCTCTCTGAGGGGTTTGGTATAACGGAGAGTCCGTTCGGCCTGGTTCAAGCGATGTCTGCGAATGCGATGCGGCGGATGAGACAAAATTCTCCGTGCGTGATCGGGATGCTTGGATGTTCTTGGTTCGCACTTCCAAAACATCTTTAAAGTTGCCCGTCACGTCTGTAAGCTTGCCTTGCAGCAACATCACGACATTGTGGTTATGTTCGCCCTCTTGGTCCCCTCCACCAGGTCGCGCATTCGGGTGCTGGGTTGCGGTGAGTTGCTGCAAGCCCTTGATCTGACCGTTCAGCGCCGACAAATCTTGCTTTATGATATACGTGAGTTCTGCGATTTCTACAGGCCGATCGTCAAAGAGTGTCTTCCGCTTGGCTAACTGGGCCAACCGCTCCAACTTTGCCATTGTGCCGGAAATGCCTCGTCCGACTTCAGCGGCTTTGCGCGCAAATTCGGAGCGCTGTCGCTGTCTGTTGTTGCCATCTGCTTCAGCTTTTTGTGACGCGGAGAGAAGCGACTGCCGCTGGGCGCCGATCTTCGATTGTGACTGTTTCTTTTGCGCCTGTGCCAGGATGGAGCGGAACTCCTGGGTACGGTCTTGCACGGAGGCAGCCATTGTGGGATCGGCAGAGGTCGTGTAGGAATAGAGAGGGTGGTGGTGGAGGACGGGGAGGATGAGGAGGCCAGGAAAGAGGCGCTACGCTGGATGACGACGGGTCTTGGAACGCGCTTCGGCTGGTGCTTTTGAGTTTGGCTAGTAGAGGATCTGTGACATTTATCTGTCAAGAGCGCGTGTGCGTCCGGGGAGATTGGAAGCACTCAAGGCTGTGAGCGTGAGGGTCGGGACGAGAGAAGGTTGAGAGGATAATAAATGGGGTTGAATGCCGCAACTTGGGAATAATCAAACTGGACCGCTGCGTTTCGACCACGTTTTGTTCTGTCAGCCACACTTTGTGGCGATTCACTGGGCAGCGACCACAAGGTGCACGGGGAGAGGGACCAAGCTTTGTTCCAGCATTAGCATTCGAGGCGCCACTTTAATTGTCGCGGCATCCTTCTCTGACCAAGACGTCGGCGACGGACGGGAGCTCTATCGTCCATCATTCACCCTCTCCCTACACGTATCCTCGTGCATCGACGAGGTAATCCTCATCTGCCGCTGTCATTTGGCGATCCCGGACCCTCGACCTTGATCTTCTGCGACGCCGCATCATCCCTTCTCCACCTCTAAAGCCTTGCGCAGCCGGCCGCAACAACATAACATCCTGTGTCGCTTTCTATATCTCCACCTCGTCAGGAGATTCGAAATCACGATCCATCCTCGACGGGACCCAAATTAATATCCCAGACTGTCGCCTTATTGCTATTCCTTCGGTTTATGCACTTCCGCGCAGCTTCAGCCCTCTGGGCGTTGCCCTCATAGCAAGTCTGACTCTGAGGAGCGACTTATTCTCTATCAAAATAGCGTGTTCAGACAGACACAATGTCTCGGCCATGGCAGTTCAGCGGCGACACAACAAGGTCTCCACTGTAGGTTTCTTTCCCAGACTTTGCGCTGTTCACTCTGCTGACTTCTAAGTGACCGTCAACCCCCCAACTTATTCCCCCCTGGGCAACCACCCTCATTCAAAACGAATGTAAACCGTAGTAAAACGAAGAAATGGGTGGAGGCGAAGGGATACTCGTATGATGGTGACGATTGGGGTGAATACGACGAGTACGATGAATATGGCGCTGATGAACCTCCAGCACCACAGCCCGTACCACTCAGACAAAAGGGTAAAAGTGCAACTGATACAGGGCGAAACTTTACAGACCCACATGCCGCAGGGCAGCCTCCACTGGCACGCAAGAATTCTTTTGATTATGGGGATGAGAAGAGGGCCTTTTCGGCTACTCTACCCAATCCACCTTCTAATCTTTTTGGTGAATCGGCACCAATAGCAGAATCATCCAATTATGATATTCGACAACAACAGCACAATCCCTACGGTGACCAGACGCAGGCTTCTGGATCACAGCCTACTCGTCAGATGAGCAAAGCAGAGTCTGATATGAGCGATACTCCTCAACATCGACGTGACTTCAATCCGTCCGCGTTACCGCCCCCACTTCATACAAGGGTATCTCCAGCTCCAGCTAGTGCCACTGGCTCTCCTGCAAGTGGTAAATTTCCTGCGCGCAAAAGTAGCCTAAGCCAAATGTCTCCTGTTGAAGCAGGTGGACCCGCCGATCCGATCTCCCCAACTTCGCGGGAACGACGTCCAAGCAATACTGGGAAAGCGCTTCCGTTTATCAGGCCCTCGGACATTTACAAGCGCGTCGATGAAGAGCGCCAGAAAGAACGGGCATCACTTGACTCTTCACGTCCAAGCCTTGATTCCCTGTCCCGACCAGGTGATGAGGTTTCATCGCCGCGGAGTATACGAGAAGGAGATTGCTTAGAATCCGGTAGATCGCTCCAACCCTTAGAAACAGTTGCTGAAAGGAAAAGCGAATATCTCCCGGATTTTCAAAACCCCCTTCAACCGGAGTCGGCGGCCAAAAGTTCTCAGGCACCCACATTGGCTCTGCCTGAATTACGCCGAGTGTCAGGATTTGGTAATGATTTCTGGTCTACTTCCTCAGATATCAACTCTTCGTCACGGCAAAACACAAACGACCCTGAATTCCGCTCTGTCGTAGACCAAGCATTCACTCGCGCGGATGAAGACCGGTCTGTTCCGCCTACTCCCATCTCGAAGCAGTCTGAATCTGGAGTTTCTAGGAGTAATACAGATAGTACATCCGGAATAAGCCCAATCATGAGCCGTGTGCCAAGTTCTGCTACCTCTGCTTTAAAAAATAGGAATGCGGATGGACAGAGTAGCAGCACGCCAGCTATTGCCGAAGAAACCAGTGAAGTCAACACTCCAATATCACGCCCTACTTCTACGCTAGTTGCAGGCACACATCAAATCCCCAGGAAACCATCCCCTACCCACGTCCGCAATATATCGGGTGGATCTGCTCGCACTGGACTTTCCACCCCTAGCCCTGGACAGAGTCCTGCCAGATCTCCGGCTATTGCGCCCCAGAAGCACGATCCAGTGCCAGACGCTGCTATTCTCAACTCGCCTGATGCTGTGTCGCCCTCTGTTATGCAAGGCGGTTTAACAGGGCCGTCTACTGCATATGCAACTAGAGAGGCTGACATCGCCTCCGAGATAAGGAAGAGCCCTCCAACAGCAATCCCAGACTTGAGCGCTGCTGAGAAGGAGTCCCAGGCCACTTTTCTTGATTCTCACAAAGTTGATGAAATGGCTGCATTGCCGTCTCAGCCGCGATCTCGCTCGGAATCGCCAAGTAAGGGTAGAGTACAAGAGCTAGCGGGCAAATTTGGCGAAGTATCTCATTCCCGAAGAGGGTCTGCCAATTCCATTGCTTCAAGGAGCAGTGCACAATCGTGGGAGAGGAACAGCTCCGGAAGAAACTCACCGACAAAGATCGAAAAGGAAGATACAGCCAAATCAGCACCTGGTGAACGACCAACCGCAGACCGTGGAGTTAGTTTCAGACCAAAGTTACCAGGACAATGGGAGTCGTATGCAACAACCGTGCCAACACCATCTGAACAGACCGAAAATGAAGTGCACACATCTCCGGGGCAGAAGTTGCAGGCAGCGCCATTGGACGAAGTAGACCTTACGCCCACAACAGCAAAGCAGCCAGTTGCTTCCTCTAATTCTCTATCGGATCCCCTAGCTGCCGTTAAAGCGGCAGG
>AJFL01003153.1:0-41595 GCA_000467735.1 Rhytidhysteron rufulum CBS 306.38
ATCTGCCATAGGGGATGCTATCCAAGCTACCGTTGGGACAACCCAGGATGTTAGAGAGCCTGAATCTGCCTCTAGCGATCGTGGATATGCTGTCGGTGATGTTTATCTCCGCCCATTACAGCTCGATAGAACAGCTTCATCGATAGCTTCAAGCGCGCCGCCTACCCCTCCGGCCAAGGACGAAAATGCTGGCAACGATTCGCCTTCGTCTTTAGAAGATCTCATACCAGCACCCCTAAGAGATAGAAGCCCAGAACCTGCTAATTCAAGCCAAGAGCAAACTCCTACCAGGCCATCAATGATCCCACAACTGAGCACCGAGCCCTCCATTCACGACCAAGAAAGTGACCGGTTAAGAAAAGAGATTGTTGCTAGTCTCAGCCCTAGCCCACTAAGAAGTTCGGAAACTGTTGGCAGTGAATCTTCGCGACTATCTTTACAGCCCACGACCTCTGACCCTAACCGTGAGAGCTCCATTTTGCCGAGCGAATATGAGAGCTATTGGGCTGATCCTGATCGCCCGCTGTCTTCTGTTGAACTCAGCAACCGGGATTCCACCGTTCCCCTTCACGTGCCTCAGCCCCTTCCTGAAATTTCAGAACCTTCACAGCATACCAAGCCAGGTCTCACTCAGCGCTTCAGTTGGGAAGGGTCAACACCGCAATCACCGCAACCAAGCGCTTCGATGACTACGCATCCTGTTCTTGATGAGACAAAGGATAAAGGTCCTGATGCGTCACCCACACCCATCGTAAAAATCGAGCCCACCGTTGACCCCGCTAAACCCGAAAATGTTGAAAAATCGCCCATAAATCCGTCACCCGAGGGTCTTCACGTTGTCAACTCAGAAGAAAATCCAGAAGCAGTAGATCTTCCACCTCGTTTGAGTGCTGAAACATCACCAACCCCTGAGCAGCCTAAGGCGAAGGACGTTACTCCTATTGAACCTCCTTCGGCCTCAACACAACCTCAAGTTTCTCAAGTCGGTCCTGGCTCGGATAAACCTTTAGGCTTCAGGGAAATCGCAGCGTTGAAGTCTTCCGCCGAGCGCATTTCAACTTATAATAACACTCGCGGCTACTGGGCAAGCACTAATCACGGCCTCGATGCATGGATTGCTGCAACTGTTGCAACTAATCCAGAGTATGCCTCTCAACCAGCCTCTCTTGCACGACCTGGCACCTCAACGGCTGCTCCGCGCCATAAACACACGGCCTCCTTGTCACTTTTTGGTAAACATATGCCTACTGTTTCGTCTTCTCAAGCCACTCCATATTTTGAGCAGTACAATTCTGCTGCTTCCCAGGTTCCAGTCACTCCAACTTCATCTGCAGCATCGCCTCAAGGTCCAAGCACAGGCTCATCTATGGGCAGAACTGCGAGTCAGCAAATGCAAGCGAGAGGCAAAGATTTACTCCATTCGGCTGGCATATTGGGTGGAAAAGCCACGATCGGAGCAAAGGGATTATTTGCAAAAGGCAAAAGTCGCTTCAGGGCGAGCGGAAGCGGAGACAAGGTAGATCATTGATTTTCTTGCTTTTGTTTTCAAATGACTTTCTTTTCATGACTTCAACACGACCCCAGAATGCAAACTATGATCTCTTTTGCTGCCGTATTTAAAGCCCCATCTCTACGGAGTGGTACGCTTTTTTTTGTTCCTTATTACATTTCCGGCGTTGCCTGGTTTCTTTCATTGTACGATTGGGTATGACCTGATGATCCTAACAAAACTCTGTGGTAACTACCTCATGTAATGCTAGGGCCAGGTTAGCTCTTTCTAATCGCCACAATCTTAATCTTGTTATCTTGCTTGCCCTCCGTCTTCCAGAATACGTGTTGATATTTATGTGATGTAGGCCGCCCAGACACAATCTGTCTCCTCCAGAGAAGCATCCGAGGAACCCGAATTTGTGACTACTCCTGAACAGGGAAGAAACTCCGTTGATCATGAGAGTCCCCAGGAGGGAAAGCGAAAACGCCGATTATCTTCACCGTTTCATCGTTCGAGTCGATCCGGTTCAAGGCCGTCTAGTATCAACTTACCCAAAAACCAATTCTTCAGCTTTGGCACTGGGTCCATACACTCGAAGGGCACACCACCAAGAGAAACACCACCTGCTGAAACCAATCGACCTTATTCTTTCCATGCACCTGACTCATGGAGCGTTGTTCCGGATTCTCGAGATGAGGAGAACCAACTCACCGCTCCTGGACTAATGAGTGGGCCCCCTGATCGACTCGGGATTCTACCTTCACCAGCCAAAAGTGCATTCTCCCTAGCGCAGCAAGAAAAGGACGAGAGCATTCCGCCGGTCCCACCTCTTCCTGAGGGGATGGACACGTTGCAAAAGCAGCTTGAAGATGGACAAGAGCTCCAAACTCGAGTACTACAGTCGGTCGTTCGTCATGCAACCCCTCCTACTACAGAACCCTACGGGCCTCGAAAGTCGGAGGACATAGAACCCGGCACTTCCGAGCACAACGCTCTTTTGCCTGCATTCAAAGGCAGCGATGGCCCGGTCTCCGAGCAACGTTTGTCAACCGTTAGGGAGAGCGCTTCGCCATTGCCATACGCTGAGCAACAAGAAGAAGCACCGAGCTCCATGCCCGAAGAGAAAAACACTGTAAGATCTGTAGTAGACGAAGATGACGATGACGGTCCACCTGTGCTATATCATGAGCCTTTGCCGGATGCTATTTCCCCATCTCCTCGTCAACAAGCAAACGTTTCTCCAAATTTAGTCCTAAACAGTTCTGAAGGCGACATTTCTCCGGCTGTCTCTTCTGTAGATCCCGACCCTTCACAACCCGAACAAGAAGATGATAAGCCCCCGCGACTGGAGGTTAACTTTACTCCTACTAGCACCCATTTCTTAAATTATTTTGGACGCAGAGGGACGGGAGATGTCAGTCCTGTGCTTGTACCAGTGGTCACGTCAACAGAGCAAAATGAAACACAGACCTTCGATTTGAATGGAGGACCGAAAGCTCCCCAAACCCCGAAAATACGACCAGCTTATGAAACGGAACAAATCGGTGCTGGTGATGTGTCCCCAATCTCCTCTCATGAGGAAAGCTTTCCTGCAGTTGAAGATCAGAACACGACACCAACTAAAGCGGGAGCGCAAGTGACCCCCACAATAAAGGGTCAACCGCCATCTTCAGATGGAAAACCTGATTATGTACCTATAGCTCCGCCCCAAGACGTGACGGAGGAATTTAGTCAAAATGGTGCGCAAGAAGATGTTTCTTTGCCGCCTCAGATCGTCCAACAACCAAGTGCATCACCTCTTCGAGTTGTTCATGCGGTACAATACGTGCCTTCTCGTTCTTCCATGGACTCTTGGGACCATGATAGTACTACTGCCCCTCCCTCTAATACCGATGGGAGCCAACTTGGGGATAGGAAAGACGATAAAGCCCCTCCACCACTACCTCTACTTCCAAGTGGAGTTCAAGAGGAACGATTCGAGCATCGGCAGGGAAATCCACATCTCAGTCCACCACAGATGAGTCCTTCGTCTCAAAATCAAGCGCAATCGGGACATCGGCGGTCCCATTCACTGCTCTCTGCAATTTCCTCCGCTGTGTCAGCGGAAGGGCCTCCTATTTCCCCTGCTACTGACCGTTCTGCCGGCTCTCGTCCTACAAGCTCCAATCGCCGGTCACCTGCAGTTAGCGCAATAGCTCCAGTGACCCTGAGCAATCGCGACTCATCTCAAGCCAATCCACCATCGAGACACAGCCAACCACGTGATGATGGATATGACCTATATGCTGACCACAATGGAATCGTTAAAGACGTACATGATGAAAGAACAGGCGCCCCACTAAGAATTACATCACCTCGGAGAATTGACCCACAGCCACCAACTGCTCACGAAAGCATCCAAGTTCAGGCAAATCCAGAGGATGATAGTCCTGTGCGATATAGTACAGAGCGACCCATGAGTTTTATTTCTGTTCCTCGGGATGCGAATGGTATGCCCCAGGAACAGCTCAATCGAGGAGGGACTGAATATTCTCACCCCCAAGCTCGTACCCATGTTCAACCTCAGTTTGCGCCAATGGATCTAAGATCAACACCGGTACATCAAGTACAAGAGAAGCCTCCACCGGCCGCAGGACAACCAAACGAGGAACACCAATTCAACAAGGAATTCGAGATACCTACGGGACAAAAGCTCAAGCGTTCGAGCCAAGTGAGGCGAGTGTCTTACGGCCCCTCACCTAATTCCCCTCACACACAAGGACAGACTCAAGACATGCAACAACCAGATCCGCAATTCCAAAATCCACTGTCGCAAGATGCAAGACCTAACAACCCACAAGCACAACCCCAAGTGAACACTCTTCAATCTAGACAGATCATCCAGGATCCTCGTATTCAAGGAACGCAAGTGAAACAAAATCCTACATTACAGGGTTCTCGTTCACAAGACCGCGACAGTGGATCAATGCCCCCACCGCGCAACGAATACGAAGCGCAACAGATGTCAAGGGCCCGTCAGGCCATGGATCCCCGTCTACTGGCAGCCGAATATCAACTCCCCGGCGTTGGCCCACCAAGAGACGCACCACGCCCTAAACTTAGTTCCATGTTCAAGAACCTTGGAGGGCGAAGTACGACAAGTCCCCAGCAATCTGCAATCAATACCAATCATAGGATCAATCCCAACTTGATATCCACAGAGGAGAATCGTAGTTTTTCGTACCAATCCAGCGTGGGCGACTTGCCTCCTGAGCATGGGGCCGCCAAAAAGAATCATAAAAAGCATGGTTTATTAGGATCCTTTAGTGGACGGCCTTCTAGCGTTGGACAGGAGTCACAAGTCAGTCAAGAGAGCACCAGAGCAAATGCAGCGGAGTCCCGACTAGATTTAAGAAACGCTCCAAATCATGGTCAGGTCAAGACCATTCCTCTCCAGCAACCTCCTTCAGTGACATCTAATCGACCTCCAACCCAACGTTCATCGACCTCTGCAGTCCCTGAGTCAGGGAAGAAGAAACGATTCTCTAGCCTTGGAAGTCTTTTTTCAAGGAGTGGATCTACAGGTCATTCACAGCCTGTAAAACCGCCGAAAATGTCCAAGGAGGAAAAGAAGGCTTTGAAAAGCCAGAAACTCCCTCCGATTCCCCAACACCAGCCGCCTTTACCCCAACACCAGCAGCCACCGATTGGTCAACCGCAACGGTACGGAGCACCTCCGCAGCCGTATGGGGCCCCTCCACAACAATTTGTCCCTCCACGACAATTCAGGCCCCCACCACAACAGTTCGGCCCGCCCCCAGGAGTTGCGCAAGGATCAGTTTACCATCAAGGACAGTCTATGGTCATGCCACCCCCAGGGGCGTCTCAGCGGTTTATACCGCCACAGAGTGCTCCCCAGCAATTTCCTCAACAGTTCGAAGACCGCAATGAATCGGCTTACTCGGAAACGAAGCAGCTTTCCCAAGGTCACATCCAGTCTCCTCTTTCTCAACCTCAAGTCGCTGCTTTCCCTCCTCCCCAACAAGTATCTCGCCCTGGGCCCGCAGATCCTTCAATGAGACACCCCACAAACCATCCTGCTCCAAACGGTGCGACACCACCGCCAGGAGGATACTACGCTCCGGTGGCCAGCTTTTCAGACTTCCAGAAAGAGACTGGAGGGGGTCAGCCACGCCGTGTCTCATCTCCATCTTCAATGCATAGTTCAAACCCTATCTCTCCTGTCTCACAACGTCGTGTCAGTTCACCTCCCACCGAACCTCGTTATGAAGCCCAACAAATACCAGCTGCTTACAACAATGGACCTACCGGCTACATCTCTCCCGGTCCCCAACCATCAGGTCTACCCAATCAAATCTCACAGGCAGCACGCCAATCTCCCGGGCCGCATAGCCAACTATCATCTCACCAGTTCTCAGAGCCAAATCGACCTAGTATTCCTCATCAAGTTTCTAGTCAATCCCATACAAGTTCGACAGGATCTCCTCAAATAGTCTCGCCAATATCGACAACTTCCTCCCCGGGCATTCCAGCTCATCAATTCCCTCCAAACAGCAGAACAGGGAGGATAGGTAGCATTTCGGGGACAGTCTATCAAGAAACCCCTTGGAACGGGAGTATACCAGAGGAAGCAACCGAAGAAGAGATGGTGCGGATTCGTCATCAGCAGTACATGGAACAAATGAAATTACAGCAACAGCCTTTCCAAGGATACTCAAGCAATATGAGGAATGGCCAAACACCCTCTGGATACTCAGCCCATTCACCCAGCCCCCATCTCCTGCAAGAGCATTTGCCTCCTCACGGGAGTTCGGGTTCTGCACAAGGCTTCCGAGAAGTATTACCACGCAGCTCTCCGCAGCCATATCCTTTACCTCAACCTCCTGCTCAGCACCAGCAGCGTCCAAGGTCTCTTCGATCTCATTCTCCGCAACATGAGCAGCACTACCCTCACCATATTCAAACCAGTGGCGGACCTGTCCAGCCTGCTTCCTATCCCCTTCCAATGTCTCCATCTTCAGCAGGTATCTCAAGCCCTGTAAACCCACTCGCTGTATCTATGCCGCCTCCTCCACCTCCAAAGGTGCCCCACAGCCCTATGCTATCACCAACCGAGCCTTACCCACAGGAACCTCAAGACTACGAAAAAGAGGAATTTCCGCCGCCCCAACAGCCACCTCCCCCAATAGACCAACAACCCATCTACGAAGAGGTACATACCGTTGACGACCTTCCACCCTCTTATTCTGGCCCTGGTATTCCCAATGAAGGCATGGACAAAGATGAAGGCTCTACTAATCCTACTACAAATGCTCCGGTCCTCCAACCCCCACCCCCTCCCATCCCCCAGATGACTGAGCCCGAATTCCGCGGTCGCGCAGCCGAACCTCGCTCTCGCCAACCCTCCATCGGTATTCTCCAGCACCCACAGCCGGCCTCCATGGCCGCCTCCCCCCAGCGGGCCGCCAAGGACATGGGCTCCGAAATCCTACGACAACAGATGCTCGAGCAAGAAGAAAGGGACCGGATCGAGCGAGTCCAACGCTCTGAACAGCGGCGTCTCGAGAGCGCGCGGGAATTGCAAGAGCGGGCAATGGCGAGAGCCAGAGCGGCGGAGCTAGAAAGGAGTGTTAGTGGAGGTGGACAAGTTGAAAGTCTACGTACTGTGAGTTTGAGAAGTAATGGGGGTGTGGGTGCACCGGCCCGGTCGGCATGGGAGCGGCCGCAGCAGCAGCAAAGGCCAGTGTTCGAGTTGAGTGCGGTAGAAGATGATGAGCCGGTTATGCGCGGAGTGAGTTATCCTGGTATGGAGTGGACACCAGCTTGGGATGGAGATTGATGGATGTAAATGGTTTGTTTGTGATGTTCATACTAACTCCTCTTTTGCTTTCTGTTTTCCGTTTTTGCTTTGGCTTGTGTTAAATGTTTCGCTATAATTATTCGATGGATTAATTGGGTTCAGTTGGATTTCGGCATGTTATGTGTTACCATTACGTTCACGTTTTCTTTCTAGCTGACTGGACATATATACCTCCCTTTCGTCTTCTCTATATATAGCGACTTCTGTTCATGCAACATCTCTTTTGTGCTCTTTTTCATTATGCCTGGCATGGTTTCTTTTCAATAATTTTGGGGTTTACGATTGATCATGCTGGGGTTCTTTTTTTGGTTTTTTTTTTTCGTTTCCTCTTTCTCTTGTATAAAAGCTGAGCTGGATACCCTTCACAAACTTGAATGCCTCTTTTGCATATGAAATATTCTTTTGTGTAACATTTCTTTTAAGATGGGGCAGGATTTAATGGACTTAAAGAAAGGATTTGATGAGGAATTGTTTAATAGTCTGTAATGAGATTGTGGTTGAGATAAGTGTGTCACTTGGGTACTTTCAATGTGTTGTCACGTGGTTTCTTGTTCAGGACGTCATAATGGCGAACGAAGTAGCGAAAGTACGGTAAGTGATGTTCTAATGTTCAAAGAAAAGAAAATCAGGTTAGCTAACTGAAACAGGCTACCACGGACGCGTGGAGTGAATGCGCGTGGCAAATACCCAACGCCCGGGCCATGTTTTTTTTATTGGGACTGTTTACACTTCATTCACCTATATGTCCTCCATAAGAAACACCTATAATCATCGAAGAGAAAGAGAGCCAATCAGGTAGGTTCTTCAGGTTCGAGGTGCTTGTTAATGGCATCGGCTCCTGGATTAATCAGAAACTGTCTCTCCTCTTAAATTCTCTTCGATTTTTTTTTGGAGCCGATGGTTCAATTGTGCTTTCTTTTCATTTTTGGCTGATAAATTTCTTGTAAACAAAGTTCTGAATCAAGCAGAATATTTCAAAGTTTGCCTGCTACACACCCCAACACGAAACCACAACATACCACTCCAACCAACTGCCTAGGTGGCTAGGTGCAGAACACGCCCGGGAAGCCACATTGCCATTCTCAGTCGTGACCGCGCTGTTCCAGATACTGCCTGGCGCCGCTGCCCTGGTCCCTGGGCGACAGGCACTTCCAGGGTTGGTGTAACAGAGCACAGCAAACGGGAAGGAGCCACTGGCCACGCACTACCTGGCTAAATATTCACCGTCGCCGTCGTACCTAGGTACGTAGGCCCGCAAGGCAGTGAATGGGCAAGTCAATAGCAGTATTTTAAAGCTATCCTCAAGCCAACTCTCAACATCTCTTCGCCATTTCCTCCATATTCTTTTCTCTACACCACACTCCTGTCATCCTCTATCGAGCTTCACAAAATCCATCCAGCTGACGGTTCTGGAACCGTAGTCAACATTATACCTCATGGCCCCGCCAAATCCCAAACGCAGGCCGCCTTCTCAGGGCTCTAATTCGAACACATCCCGCCTACCGCCCTCCCAACCACCTATACAATCCTCTAACAACATGGACGACGCTAGTCTACGCCTCGCAATGCAGCTAGATGCAGAATGGAATAATGGCCTATCTACGTATAACAAAGGCGCTTCTTCTTCGAAGAATACTACAGACGCGGATCTGCAACTCGCCATGAAGCTACAGCAAGAGTGGAATGACCTAGGAGGAACGGATACGACCTATACACAAGGTCCATTTAGTACGATATCTGGAAAGTCTGTTAGCACCTCTCTTGCCCAGCCTCAATCCTCGGCTACCAAACGTACGAGCAAAGAACAAGCTCCGCAGGCAGCTCTCCTCGATTTCAAATCCTACCGAGATTTCGCGATGGCGGTTACAAAACATCGTTGCCCAAATTGCCATAGTCACTTGATCCGTAACGAATCAGATGTCCAAGAGATGTATACAGGCTGGATGCGCTCGTCACATATGGGCATCGGTATTCGCCCCGAAGCGGTGAATACCCAATATCCCTCAGTTCAAGTGAACTCGAGCATCAAGTGCAAGAACTGTCCTGCATTTGTATGTTGTGGATGTGGTTCTCGATCTTCGTCCATTAAGGCTACACACTCAGTAATTGTAGACAAAAACACCACAATAAGCTGGTGCTGTGACAAAGGCAGACTTTTCCTTCTGTGGGTATTCCTTTGTGGGTTCGATATGCAGTGCGTCTGGGAAAAGTTACAGCAAACCTCTAAGAAGGCCATGAGTATTTCACGCCCAGGCATACCAGGAGATAAAGGTGTTGGCTATGGTGGTGATGGTGGTCCCCACAGTCTATCCCACCTAAATTTCTACTGGTCACGGAATTATCAGGAGGAAGAGCGTGCAAATGACTCAGGTAAGGCCATGGCGGAGAATGCCCAGGCTTATACGGACCGTCTCTGTCAGAGGTCAATGGCATTTATTGTGGAACTCTTGCCTTCATTGGATCGGAATTCTACATTCGATCTTGGCCCACCCGCGGCCGTTGAATCGATGTTATCGCATTGCAGGATTCTCAACAAGACATCTGAATACTTGCGGAATGATTCTCTTGAAGATGTTACGAAGCGAAGGGAACTTTACCAAACCTTACTCAACTTTGTTCGGATTATTGGAACCCATCATGCAACGGCGCTTGGGACCGTCTTTAAGGAGAGAATTCTTAGATCTGATGATGATACCCTTCTCTCTATTTCCATTCACGGGGACAACGGAAAAGGGAAATCCAAGGAAGGCACCACTTCGTCTATTGCCGACTCTCTTCGAAACTTGAATGTTCAAAGTAATATGATGCTGAAGCGAGCCAAGGGAAACGAACATGAATTCCGCACCACTGATGGACAGAATATGCTCTGGCTTTGCCGTCAAATCTCGGATCTAGCCGGGTATCTACTCGTGAATACCAAGACCAAAGGTGATGTGGCGGGGATAAATGCTGAAAATGCTAAGGCGCCTGAGATCCAGGGTGATATATCAGAAGTTCCGGATGAACAAATCCTGAAAACGCACCAATTCGTCAGGCTTGCTATATCATTTGCTCAGTCACCACCTGGTCGTATGAAGCGACTCATTTCTGAGATTACCTCTCTCCAAACCAGTTTGCCACCGGGAATTTTTGTCCGTTACGGCGCCTCGCGATTGGATGTGATGAAGATGTTAATCGTTGGACCCTCTGATACTCCATATGAACTAGGACTATACGAATTTGATTTGCTATGTCCCCTCGCTTACCCAAATGAACCTCCACTAGTATTTTTCCGGGGTGCAGCGGGACCAAGGGGTCCGATTAATCCAAATCTCCACGCAGACGGGAAAGGTAAGACCACTCCCACAGTTCAAGTAAACAATTCCCATTCTACTCTAGCTAACATGTATCAGTGTGCCTTTCTCTTCTCGGAACTTGGGCAGGCGAGCCTTGGCGACCGAGCCAGTCCACTATCCTTCAAGTCCTTATTTCCATCCAGGCTATGATATTCTGCTCACATCCATACTGCAATGAACCGGGACTAGAACGTATGCAGAACAGCCCCCAAGCGGCTGATTATAACCGTGGTATCCACGGTTTCACCGTACAATTTGCAATGCTCCACTGGATGACATCCCCTTATAATCCAATCTGGACCAAGGTTGTGACTGAACACTTCCAAAGGAACGCAACCAAGATCATGGAAGTTGTAACGAAATGGACAAATGAAAGCAATACTAGGCCATCCGCTATCGATCCAATGTTTCCTGTCATGGAAATGTTCCACATGGGGCGAATCGATCCTCAGAAAATGGTAGAACTGCATGCAAATATGGGCACTGCTTTGCAGAACTATGGGTACAAGCCAGATCCTCGGTTCAAAATTCACATAGTCCCCTCGGCTCCTGCGGTCCCGCCAGCTCATGGTGTTGGTAGAGGTGCTGGTCCTTATGCTTACTTTCCAGGAGGCGGATTCAGAGGAGGATTCGGGCCACCGGGACGTGGCGGCTTCAGTGGACATCGTGGTCGTGGGGGTTGGATGTGAGCATATGACGCTCTCCTTAACCTTCTTGGCACCGTCGGCATGTTTTGGATTTCGTAGTATCGGTACACTTTCACTGAAAATGCACGGAGAGAACAACGGAATATCCAGGAGCATGCTCGGTATCTAAATGGCCAACGCTGTTAGTGAAGTCTTCTTTTCATTCAATAACGCACCGCGAGGAGCGAAGAATTGGTGAAACGAGCATACTCTCAATAGGAAGGATATCAACAATGAAATACATTATTGGATAACTTACATTCGTGTCACACGTTTCATTAGGTGTTTACCATATGCGTATACCATAACATTCCATTCATCTATTGTAATCTATTCCCCATCACTCAACAAAGACTTGACCGTAATTCTAGTGCTTTTACTACCCCGTCGAACAGCATCACGACGCGGGCGCCCCCTCGGGTTTCCAGTTCTATATTTCCCAGCCCTTGATGGACGTTGCTTCCTTTCCCGTGCGGGAAGATCGCAGATGGTACCAGCGAGCCGACACTCTCCACAAGCATTACCAATTCCCGCACGACCAGCAGAGAAACCCCGAACATATTCTATGCAAACGCGGCCTTGGCGGGTACAACGAGAACAAGGAGAAGCAGGAGGGGCACCATAGGTACCATGAATTAAGCGGGCATGTGCCACCTGCCTACGACGGTGGATATCTAGGCTATTCCAGCTTGGCTGATGGCCGAATTGGCCCACTGGTGCGTTTGTAGCTTCGGTAGCTGTGAGATCTAGAGCATGCTGTGCTGCGGTTGGTAGACCTGGGGGTTGTGTAAGAAGATCTCCTATTTTCATTTGCTGGTTTGAATGATGTAGCGGATTGCCCACGGAAAGAATTAATTTTTGTGTTGATAGCTGAGTTGACATCTAAGTTGCGGTGTAGAAGGAAAATATAGAGGTTCGGATTAGTCATACTATCTGAGATCACGTGCATGGTTTTCAACTGCCCGCCGGCGACTTCATCACATCACCTCCGAACGAGCTCACAACAGAGCCTCATCACACAAACTCTCACCCCCACCACACCTTCAACCAAGTCGTTCAGTTCTTATCGCTTCAGCATCCTTTCTCGTACCTATTCAACGCAACCGTTACTGTTTTCAATAGACTCCGTTCAGCTCTAGCGCCACCATGTCAAGCGGCCAAGTGCTCAAGGCCGACAAGGACTTTACGAAGGAGACGGATCAGTTAATACCCGAAGCGCAGAAGCTTGCAAAGGTCCGCGATTTGAATATTTAGAGCGAGGCAGAAGCTAACGGAACTTGTAGAGCAATGTTCAAGGCGCGATCGAGAAGCTTCTTCTGTTGGAGAAACAAACACGACAGGTATATGCTCACCGATACCTCCAACGCATGATTTCCTTTGCTGACGTCAACAGAACTCTGATCTAGCATCCACCTCCCGAATCATTGTTACGATCGTCACGATAGCAAAGGAGTCTGGAGATTGGAGCTTGCTCAACGAACAGGTTCTACTACTCTCCAAGAAACATGGACAACTTAAGCAGGCGACAACCAAGATGGTGCAGGTAGTGATGGGCTTTTTGGATGATACTCCAAGCCTTGAGACAAAATTGTCCGTCATCGAGACTTTGCGAACGGTGACAGAGGGCAAGGTATATGATAATACAGCTGCCTGATTGCGGTATGGATAACTAATCATCGATTAGATTTTCGTCGAAGTCGAGCGAGCCCGTGTAACCCGCATACTTTCAAACATCAAGAAGGAGCAAGGCGATATCAATGCTGCGACCGACATCCTGTGCGAACTTCAGGTTGAGACCTTTGGTTCTATGACCCGCCGAGAAAAGACCGAGTTTATCCTACAACAAGTTGCGTTGTGCATAGAGAAGGGCGACTGGACACAGGCTGGTATTTTGAGCAGGAAAATTAGCACAAGATACTTTACCAGGAAGCCTAAGAAGAGCCCGGAGCAGCTAGAGAAGGAAAGGAAGGAGCGGGAGGAGAAAGAGAAGACACGGAGCGTGGATGAGCCTCCTCCAGAGCCAGAAGATGACGTTACCGACTTGAAGCTCCGTTATTACGAGCAGCAGATCATCTTGGCCAAACACGACGACAAGTATCTCGATGTCTGCAAGCACTACCGCCAGGTGCTTGATACGGAAGCCGTTGAAGAGGACTCTAAAAAGCTGCAGGCCGTAAGTAACATACATAATCAGATTAAGTCGAATTTCACTGAGTCAGCTTCAGGTTCTCCAGCGTGTCATTTACTTTGTCATCCTGGCACCATATGACAACGAACAATCCGACCTCCTCCATCGCATCCAGAGGGATACACGGAATTCACAGATTTCCCAAGATGCGCAGTTGGTTAAGTTGTTCACAGTCCCCGAACTAATGAGGTGGCCCATGGTAGCTAAGCAGTTCGGCCCTCACCTGTGCAGCACAGACGTCTTTGACTCGGACAAGAATCAGTCTGATGACTCCAAGGCATTCCAGAGATGGCAAGATCTCCGAAAGCGTGTCATTGAGCACAACGTCCGTGTCGTAGCCAAGTACTATACACGAATCCAGATTCCTCGCTTGACACAGCTTCTCGACCTTTCTCCTGACGAAACAGAGAAGTACATCAGTGAACTCGTCACGGCAAAGACAATCTACGCCAAAATCGACAGGCCTGCGCGCATCGTGAGCTTTGCTAAGCCACGTGATGCCGATGACGTCCTTAATGAGTGGAGCGGAAACATGAAGAGTTTGTTGGGCTTGTTAGAGCGGATTGACCACCTCATCACCAAGGAGGAGATGATGGCGCGGATACAGCCCAAGGTTGAGAAGGGAAAATCAAGCAAGGCGCACTAAGAAGCTGGATGCGGATGCAAGGTAGCTCTATATAGATATAGTTGAGCCTTCGATACCTGGGCTCTGCGCCATCCAGCAGCGCTGTAATATAAAATCTATGCAATGACGCCCAAAGCCAGTTCTATGCCTTCTATCCAGATTGTTCTTGACGTTAACTCCGCCCATGCAAATGTCTATGTATCGTAGATGTCTAGAACGGAACATCCATGTCTTCAACACTCTCCTCTTTCTTATCACCAGCTTCGGAGGCTGCAATCGTTTCTTTGATGAAGCCGATCAAGGCGCTCACATACGCCTTTTGACTGCTAGGTAAGAAGTGACCTCCTGGGTGATATACAACGCGGTCCTCGCTATTCTCACACCTTTCCACCAAACTCAAACTCCTCTTTTCTTCGACTACAGTATCCAGCGATCCGAGAAAATGGAGCAGTGGCGTCTGTATCTTTGGCTCGTAGAAGGCTTTGTAGGCATTGACACCGGCAGCCGCAAACCCAGAATAGCTGACCGCGAACTTCAACGGGGGATGGACCGGTTTTGAATCATCTTCGAACAGCTCGGGGAATTTTAGTCCACCTTCAGGATACAACTTCTCGAATGCTTCTTTCCTTCCAGGTTCCAATAGCGAAGCAACCATAGCAGCGCAAGCACCACCCTGTGAGAACCCAATGATGCCATCAAATGGCCCCTCATTCTTCAACACCTCCGCCACCCTCCCCAGCCCCTCTTCAATCCCATCATAGATATACGCCTCCCCGACATCCTTCCTCCTCCACCAACCCCACGCATCCGGCTCCTCCTGCTCGCCACCATTCGCCTCCGCGTTCGTTGAACTCGCTACGGGGAAAGGGATATCGGCGAGGGCTAGACGCATGGGTGCGGTGGGGTATACAAGGGCAATACCCTTTGGAAAGGCTTTCTGGAGGTTCTTCTCCAGAGCGCGGGTTTTCGCGTAGAAGAGCGGTCCGGATTGCGTGTAGCCGTGCAGCATGAGGACTTTGAGGGGCTTGGTGGGGACGGGGGCTTGGGAGGCCATGATGCGGTAGCGAAGAAGGTGGAGGGCGCTTTGTGGGTTGATGTTTGGTGGGAGACGGCGCAGCATGTACTATTGTATGAAGTGGTAGGAGTGAGTCAGGAGGGCAGAATGAAGGAGAGTGGGTTTGCAGAGATGGTGATTATGGAAAAGATTGTTGTCGGTCGGTACAATGCGGCACAATAAGGTGAGCGACGGGTGAGGAGTGAGCCGACTGACTCGGAATGAAGTCATGCCGAGGCGGCGGGACGAGAGGGCCCTTAATTTTGGCCAGACCGTAGGGCTGAGAAAACTCCAAAAAATTATCTAGAGTTGAAGCTCTAGGTCTCCACACTGCTGGTTCTTTTTTTCGCTCCTCCCAACATGCTCACAGAACACTTTGTAGCTTCGATATCGGCGCATACGAAACCGAATACTGGAGTCACTAAGGATGCTGGCATTTTCTTCCATGAATTTCAGCCTTTGGCTGCGCAGCGACATGTCTTTAAGAAGAGCGCAACTTCTCCAAATTGTCTGGCTGTGAGCGAATCGCATATTTTTACGGCGCAGGCGGATAAGGCGATTGTGCATGTATATAATAGGGAGAAAGGGAATCAGGAGGTTATTGTGCCTTTCCAGGAGAGGATACATAGTATTGCGCTTGCGGCGCGAGATACAGTTCTGCTATTAGGGACGGAAAGCGGGAGGATATTGGCCTGGGAGGTATGAAAATTGCATCAAATGAAACTGAAAAGTGTGAAGAAGCTAATTGCATATATAGATATGTACAGGTCGACTTGTCTCAACGCCAACATCCCATCTCCAGCAAGTAACCTCCCTCGCCGTTGACCCAACTTCATCCTTCTTCCTTTCCGGCTCTACAGACTCAATAATACATGTCTGGTCCCTCCCATCCATACTCTCCCTTTCCCCTGATGCCTCCAGATCACCGATTCATACCCTCTCCACCCATCGGGGCCCCATAACGTCTCTCATAACAGGGCACAGCAGCACCAGAACGAACATAGCCATATCCACCTCCCAGGATAACACCGCAATAGTATGGGACTACCACAGTGGCACGGCGCTTCGTACCTACCTCCTCGATGGCACACCTACAGCGCTATCCCTCGACCCAGCAGACCGAAGCTTTTACGTCTCCTACGAAGACGGTAGCATCCAATCCCTAGATTTCTTCGATCCGACCTCTTCCACAGATACCCTGCGCGATGGCTCCCTCTCCCACCGACCAATCCAACCCACACCATCCACACGTATCAACGCCGCATCTCAGAACCTCGGAACCGCATGCAGTCTATCACTAAGCTGGGACGGCACAACCCTCCTCTCCGGCCACACAAGCGGCAAAATCGCCTCGTGGGACATCGCAAAAGGCGCATATATAACCACATTAGCGACACTCCCAGGGCCCGTCACAAACCTTACCTTCCTCCCCCCAACCGGTTTCCCAAACTCCACGACACAGCGCTCAAACCTCCAAGTGCAAACGGTTGTAAAACCGAAACATGATACATTTAGTGCGAATGATGGTATGATACCAGGGACATACACCATAACCGCGCAATTCTCCAATCACCTCCATGTCCCCGCGACATCGGCATCAAGCCCGTTAGATGTAGAAGGGAAATCGAATTTCGAAATCGCGCTTACCCATCCTTCGTTTCCGATTGGTATGATTGAGGCTGCTATCGCCGAGGTAGAGAGCTGGGATCCTGCTTCTGCGCCTCCACTTCCTAGTTATGTGGGCCCTGACGCTGCGGCGCCTATACCTGCGTCAAATACTACAGCTCCCGCTGCTCTTCCCATGACTGATGACTACGTCGCTTTAAACGACGAGGATCAAGGGGCACAACAACTTACTTTACCTACAACAAACGGTACCGCACATAAACCCACAGACGCAGATGCAACGGCACTTCAAAACGAACTCAAGGAACTAAAACGGAAGTTTGCGTCCTTGCAGCGCGTACAGACTGTTACGTTCGATCAGCTAGAGGAGCTAAGAGAGGAGAAGGAGTGGTGGGTTAAAAGGGAGGAGGAAAGAGCGAGGAGGAAAAGAGGGAGAGCGAAGGGGGGAAAGGGGGATGGGGATGTTGAGATGAGTGAGGATAGTGAGGATGAGGAAAGTGGGAGTGCGGAAAGTGAGGAGAGTAGTGAAGAGGATGAAAGTGGGGAGGATTAAGTGTTGTATAAACAGATGTATCGAGTTGTTTGAATAAGATAATAATTGTTGCCATCGGTTGGATGTCAAGGGAAAGAAAGAGATAAAATACATCACGTCGAGAATTTAAATCAATAATTAAACCCATCAATATAATTCATTCATTCTAATCATCACACATATCTACAACCATTTCATTTCAATTCATTCCATATCTTTCAAACTGCATTCAAAAAAAAGCAAAGGGTATCTTCCAATCCAATCCAACAATCCACCATCAAATCCTGTTGTCCATTACCAGCATGTATCCAACAAAACCAATCTTTCCATCTTCCATCTTCTTCCACTAAACATATTTTATGTATCTTTGGTATCATCGATGCCTATCCTCCTCCTCCAATTCCATTAGTTTGAAAGAAAACAACAAAACTATTTTTGGTAGTAATAGGGGTGGTGGGCTTGCGCCTCAGACTTTGTAAAAATCGTCGTTAAACCTCGCTCGCTAATGCAGACAGCCTGTCCCAATGGAATAACAAATTGAAAAAGTAGAAATGAGTGCGCAAAAAGGAAAATGAAAAGCAGGAAACGCTTGAACGCAGCAGAAACTCCAGAAACAGATAAGAGATGATTATCCGAGCACAGCTCATTACCCTATTTGTAAAGAGCACAGCTCATATCCAAAGAAAAGAAGAAGAAAAAAACAATTTAAATAAAAAAGAAATGCCGGTCGACTACACACTCACTGTTCTCCTAACCCCCAGAACAGGCTTTTGTGCATACCCGATCAGCAGCCGAAAACTCGTACCACGATTCTCACATTCACGAATCAGGCTGCTATCTCTCCACACACTACTCTCAAGTAGACTCCCTGCATTGGCGGCTCCGGGTTCCCCAGCTTCGGGGAGCACTAGAGACTCGTAGCACCGAGAGTACCACCAGCGTCCGACTTTAGCGACCATCTCAGCGATACTACTATCGAGGGAGTGGTGCGGGGTATTGGTGGATGAGGAGGTCGGAGTGTTGGTTGTTAGGTGGAGGAGATCCGTGAAGGAGAGTTCAGGGTGAGAGGGTTTTTTGCTGTGGTTCTTGGTTTCGCCGTTAATGTTTGGTCTGGCCGTGGTAGAAGCGGAGCTCGACTTTCGTGTCGTGCTGCTGCTATCATCTGGGGAGGGGAGCTTGCCAGCAACAGGCACACCCACGAAACAGCGGTAGCAGTTTGTAAAACCTCGACGGCCTAAACCGGCCATCATTTCATCGCTCACGTTGCGCAAGCTGACGTGATCGTCTGCGACTTGCATTTTTACTTTTAGGCCGCGAATAGCTCGTCGAGCCCGGTTCCCCATGTTCACGAGGTCGAGGTCCAAGACGCTCATCTCGAGGTAGCCGCCTGGACGGAGGACTCGCTTGCACTCGGCGAGGATGGAGCGATGAACGGAGGAAGGGAGCGCAGGTGGGAAGCGCAAGACTGCACAAGCAAAGAAGCCACGGGGGAAGGGAAAGGGGTGGCTAAGGGAGTCGTGGGAGATGTGGCGGTGGTTACGGAGGGTAGACCAAGGCTCCGATTCATTTGGTGCTGTGGATGATGAGGTACCCGGGCCAAGATTATAGATTGTCGCTTCGGGATAAGTCAGCGCGCAGTAGTAAGACCAATCTTTACCAAGGCCGTCGATGACTAGGACGCGATCTTCGGTTGGGTCTTTGAGCTCGAAATGCACGGGGCTGAAAAGAACACGTCCGAAGGAGAGCCATTTGCTTGTCATGAGGGCGCCGAAGCGGAGGTTTGCCATGGATACTAGGCCGTCAGTTTGCGTC
Source organism: Rhytidhysteron rufulum CBS 306.38 (assembly GCA_000467735.1). Classification (NCBI taxonomy): domain Eukaryota; kingdom Fungi; phylum Ascomycota; class Dothideomycetes; order Hysteriales; family Hysteriaceae; genus Rhytidhysteron; species Rhytidhysteron rufulum. The sequence continues at coordinate 19,211 of AJFL01003153.1, forward strand.
TCGGCAATTTCCATCAGTCGGCTGTCACGGTACTTTGCTGCGCTCGTACTATCTCTGTCTTTGTCGGAATTGGAGGCCAATGTTGCTTTGGATTGCCGTTGGCTGGCGGCTAGAGACGCCGGCAAGCTTGCTCGGGTGGAACCTGATCGGCTTTGAGGTCCAGAGCCAGAGGACATACGAGCTGTTGAGGGAAGGCTAAGGCGTCCTGTGACAGGGTCAACAACACTGAGGCTGCGCTCACCATAACCGGTGAAGAAGTCATTCATAGACATGGGCGAAGTAGGTGTTTGGGCATGCAGAACGGCAAGGAGGCGAGAGCGACGGAGATGCATAGAGGGATTTGAAGGCCCAGTAGATGATCCATCGGAAAGAGAGTAGGTGTGCGAAGTTTTAGGCTTCAGGGGAAGTGGCGGTGGTTGACGCTTCGAATTTGAATTCTTCCTTTCAGGGGAATCCGTAGATTTGGTCACAACTTTTTTCTTAGGTGTCTGAGATGGCGACAAAACCTCATCAATTAGATCGTCGTATTCCCCCCAAACCTCATCCTCGGATTGCGGTGCACTGGGCTCTGGAATGATAGCAGTGCCGTATGTAGGTGGAAAGCTCCAAACCCCTGAACTACTAGAGTACGAGATTTCAGAATCCTTGCGAGGCGGGAACTTGAAGAACTCGCTGTGCCTATTTGCCTCTTCAGCACTAGGGCTGATGCCCGCAATTGCACTTCCATGAGTAAGGGCATTAAGACCCTGGAGGATTGGGAAGGGCTCGACGGGCCCTGCGGTCGCAACTAAGGGGCTAGAAGAATCGAGAGAGGTACGAGTAGGTAGGCTAGGTCGAGGAAGCTCAGGGACAAAGGGCCGTGAGAACGATTGCGAGGGTGGTCTCCTAGCTTTGCCTCGAGTCGACACTACTTGGGGTATACGACCAACTTGAGGGAGACGGCTTGGCCTGGGTGCAAGATTTAACGGCAGCGAAGCTGGAACGGTCGCGGCTTCGATTACAAAGTCTGAGGTCGGAGGGGACAGAGCTTGGGGAGGTGATGCCGGGAGAACTTCAGAGAAAGAATTATTCAGTGGTGAAATAGGGGGAGAAGTAGGCCGTGAAGCAGTGAGGACAATCTCCACTTCTCTGTCGATAGGTGAAACATCCTCAACAGGTATGGGTTTTCGCAACGATACTTTTGGCGACGCGGATCGTGATGACGGGGCGAAACTGGAAGTAAATACAGGAGGAGGGGGAAGAAGCATCGATTGCATACGTTCCTTCTCTGCCGTGCGTTGCTTAACCTCCGAGGTAGTGACAAGGTCTAACACCGCAGACTCCTCTGGGGAACTGTCCTCTTCTTGCATTAACTGTTCTAGGTCCTCAAAATCGATAGCGTCGGAAGAATCCATCAAGGCATAGTGAGCAACTGAACGCGAAGGCGGTGGTATGGTCGCTGGATCTGGTGCTTCCACGACTGGGGATTCGGCCTTTGATGTTGCGTGGGCACGCTGGAAAAAGTTCCATTTCCTCACAGGTTTGATCGTTGATTTCTTTGTCTTGAGCCAATTTCCTTCCTTGCCTTCTGAGTGATCAACACGGCTTCGGTTCTCAATGCCCGACACACTCTCAGATGTACCACTATCCGGGCCCTTCTTCGCTGTCTTCGCCGTTGTGTTGATAGGCGTGGGCACTTTCATAAGTGTGGGTCCACCAGTAGTAGAGGTTCTGCGCGAAGTGCGACGGCTCGCCAAGGATGGAAGAAAAGATCGCTTGCCATCCTCGTCACTTTCTGAAGGTCGTCTCGAACCGATGGGAATTCGTTTCATTGGAGAAACCGACCGCACAGGGTCAGACATAGCGGATGGCAAAAGCACTGGCCGGCTAGTGTTTAAGGCAGTACGGGGAGATGACATTTCTTTTTGCGGTCCAGCAGGCTGAGTGACTGAGCGGTTAGTAAGGTCGAGACTGCTTTCGCTTCGCATTGGTTCAGGGCTCCTCGAAAGTTCAGTGCTGCTTCCTGTGCCACGAATTACGACTGGGTTCAGTCTCTCGAGGAAGAACTCATCGGGCTCAGTGCTGGTAGTGCTGGTAACGCTGCTCTTACGACTTGAAGGCGTTCGATTCAAGCTTTCTGTAGTTGTACCGGCACTAGCTGAGCGACCGATACTACCAGCACTAGTCGAACTCGTGCTGCGGCCTCTAAGAGCGTATCTTCCGTAGCCCTCATGTCCTGTTCCCGCCATAGGCCCTTTACGATTTACTTTTTTCTCTGGTTTAGAGGCGGTACTGGCAGCTGGCTCCGTTTTTGTCCGTCTACTGAAAAAGCCAAACCGAGAAGTCTTGCCTGGACTCGGTGCAGGGGTGGGAAGGGTTCTCGCGCGTTTCTTCTCAGAATCGCTTAGAACATCAGGCGTAGGCCCGCGAGTCGGAAGTTTTGTCGGAGGAAGTCCCGCGGCCATATTAGGACTTGGCGATGGGTTCCGCGAGGAAGCCTTTGCGGGAACACCGAATCTAGTCCTTCCATTAAGCAACACCCCTGATTTAGAGTCTGTGGAAGTTGTTCGCCTGTGTGGAGATGGGAAACTTGTCATGTTGCTCTGGATTATCGGTGAAGGTTCGCGAAGGCCAATGATCTCAGCCGTTCCATCTCTGCTAGGCCTCTGGGGCCTCCGAATAGGCTTTTGGGATTGCTGATCGGCCAAGTGTGCCAATTCTGGTGGGGCTTGCATCTTTTGGTGGCCAGATGTGTTCGATTGCGGCTCGGGTTCTAGCCTTGAGAGGTTGATCTGGGAATCTGACATTGTAAAAAGTATTGGAAAATTCTGGGTTGGTGGACTTGGTGGCGGTGCTGGTAAACGTTCCGCTGGACATTTATCCTTTTGTCTCCCAATGTCCGCCATAACAGTGGATGTAGAAGAAGAGGAAGTGGAAGACTCCCGAACGGAAGATAGCCCACGCTGTTCGCGTAGAGTAGAAGACTCTTCTGGTTTACGTCGTGTTACAGGAGGCCGGCTTTGCATAGGGCTCACTTGTCTAGTACGTGATATCGACCTAGGTGCCAATGTAACCCCGGGAGAATGTGAAGACATTGATGTTGGTGTTGATGTAACGCTAAAAGGTCCAGGAGAATCCGAATATCGCGTAGAAGGTGTGGCTGATAAGGCATACTGTGGCGTAGGGAGTGGCAGCCCCTCTGTGATAAGCTGGTGTGGAACATCATATCGATCATAGGTATCTGGGGACTCTACTTCGCTCTCAGGCCGGGTCAATAGGGAAGAAGAAGGTGGCAAAGAAATGCCCAACACCGTCTCCGAAAACGGATCCTTGTAACTACCAGGGATCGTTCGTAAACGCTGTGTCTCCTCCTGAGATGACATCGATCCAGCCCTAGTCCTCAATACTTGTTTCCCACTGGCAACGCCAATACTGGACTGCTTTTTCTTCAAAAGGTTGGATCTTGGGCTGTCAATGGTAGAAGCGGAGGATCCGGATACCAGGGACGGCGTGCGCGTGCTTCCCGCGCCTTCGAACCGATGGAGACGAGTCGGAGCGGTGTGCTGTGTCGCCCTGGGAATCGATGTACCAGACGGCCCGAGAGGTACAGCTGTGCCTGAGTTCGGAGTCGCCAGGCGCGAATTGTTCGTTACCGAGGGGTTTGAAAGAGGGATTTGATGAGAAGTAACCCCTCTGCTGGTGTAGGTCGGCTCATCTCTTTCCGTTCTCCTCTTCTGGAGCTTCGATGAGGTGGGGATTTGGGAGGTGGTGTAGGTCGGAGTGACAGATCTTTGGGGTAATCGAGTGGCCGGAGCACGGTGGGAGTACGGCGCCTGAGACTCCGACCTCCTTGGAGGATTGAACTGTGACTTATAGGAGGCCATGTCCTATGACCGCGTTGTGCGACCCCTCTGGCTACAACAGGAGACGGCTCGCCGGGGTCTGTGATACAGAAGTCTGGGTACGCGAATTTACTCATGAAGGCATTTGGTCCAATGTTGTGTGCGGGATGTCTAGCAGCGGGTCAGCACACCCGAGCGGTCAGGAGAGAGGGATCGGAGAATTCTACCTCTGGTATGGTCAGCGGTTTTCAGCTCAGGCAGCGTCGGTCAGCGTGTGGTGGTGGGATGGCGAGTTGGTCCCAGTCCCAAGGTTAAGAGGCGCCCGGGGGTGGCAAAAGACGACAGTCAGGTACGTGGAAGGGGGCAATTCAAGCTGCAACGTAGAGATATATAGGACTGCCAATTATCCTTATTGCTCCCACTATCTCCGTGAGGCGTTGGGTATCCACTATCTGCAAGTTGCGCCACCGGACGAGCCGAGAGCGAATCGTCGTGGTAGGCGAGTGTGGCTCAGCGTCCGGGATCTCTGCACGGCCGGGGCCCAGAGTGTGTTCAAGAAAAGCAGCAAGACCAACGGCTGGGTCAAAGCAAATAATGGGCAGAACAGACCTCAAGACTGCGATGCGATGGACTCTTAAGCGTTTCTCGTCCAGTGATACGAGCAGTGCGGAGGACACGGCCAGTTACCGCGGTGGAGAGAGTTGCCGCTCTTAGTCGAAAACGTCCCGAGTCTAGGTAACTATTGAACGGAGAAGCTTCTACAGCGACGGGGATTGGGAAGACGGGTGGAATGGAGATCTGTTGGACAAGAGGGTGCCTTGGAGAGCGCTGTTTTCCGGCGTGAGACTGCAGAGATGGGAGCGCATGCCATTATGTAGCGAGCGATGTCGTCCATGCCTCGCCCCGGCATGCAGAGACGAGGAGACGCGCAAAAAGTCGACGGCCCATGCCTTGGGTGCTGCTGCTAAGGGCTGGGCTGAGCCGGCAGACAGATTCCGCCATGGTCGGCGCTTGCGCCTGAACCGGCGTGGGGAGAGGGATGAAAGGGTAGAGGGAAGCAACGGGCGTGAGGACTCGGGCAGCCAGTGAAGGTGGTGGATGGTGGTGGAGCACGGCCATTCGCAGACACACGGCGAGGGCACAGGGCGAGAAGGGGCACTACGCACTAGGGAGCTCCCGTTATTCGCAAGAGGGCCTGCCGGGCGGTGGGGGTGGGAGACGAGGGCGCTTCGCTTGCTCTAGCTCTTTTCGCACACCATCCTTATGCGCAGAGCCATCGTCGACGATGATCAGAGGGAGAGGAGCAGAGAAAACGCCTCTCAGCCAGGCCCAGCTGCTCACGTTGTCGCGCGGTGCTATCGTGCACTGCTGCCGTTGCTCGTCCAAGCTGGCGTGCACTCCTCAGAGCCATCGCAGCAGCAAACAAATCGCGTCCATCACCTTGACCAGGAAAGCCACATGACACCAGGCTCCCCGTTGCAGCTCTAGATCGTAAGATCCAACACCGCAGAGGAGGATCATGGCCTTTTGAGTCAACATGGCGTCTGGAATAACCAACGCTGCGATAGGCCGTCGTGGGCCGTCTGCATCTCGCCCTATTCTGAGCAGGAGAAAAACGATCTGACGCTTTGCCCGGCGGAGAGCATGCCATCCAGCACCGGCGTTCAATCAGGACGCGCAATATGGGTGAAGTGTCCTGGCCAGTCATTATTGGCGATATTACATACTAGTATCTTATGCATAATGCTCCGCGGTCAGTTCAGGGTCTTCGACACACCGGCACGAGGCAGGCAGCGGCATTGATTGATCGATGTGAACAGATGCTGCAGTCCTCCGTGCTCGCACCGCTCGTGACCTATCGTCGCCCGAAAGCAACCGTCGACATGCAGCAGCAATCGTCATATGTTGCGCCCGATGAGACGTCAGGGCGTGAGGGAAAAACGCTCGATCCAGGTCGGAACGGCCGTGTACCATCAAAGCTGAAATCGTGGCTAAGTGCATTGCTAGCTGCAGAGCAATGAGGCTGAGCAGCCCGACACGCGCCACACCAACTGCCAATTGCCAACGCATCAAGAGTGTCCTGTCCATGTGTAATTTCTTCGTCGACTGATGTTGAGCTCAACAAGCAGAACTTTGAGAGAATGTTATTAACGCCGGCAGAGAATGTTGCAAACCATCTTCGGGGAGGGTGGGATTACCCAAATCCAATTTTTCATCTCCTAGGATGCCTCTCAGCCACGATATCCCGCTGACCCCTCTTTTGCAACCTCATTCGTTCTGGGCGACGTGCTAAATGCCACCCCGGCCGCATAGCTTGACGGTCACGTTACCACGCTATACCCGTAGTGGTGTGCCGAATTTGGTAATATCACCAATGAGCGTGTAAAGATGCCCTTGGACATGTTTACTCGCTGATGCACTCTGCAGGGGTATTGGTTGCATCTCCACTCTGTTGATCTATGGCAACAGGTTGGAACACTCGCCTCATTACGATGTGCTGGGACTGGGACGGCACACCAACTCGGTTCAACGGTTGAAATCCTGGGGTACGTAAACGAGCAAAGGAGTGTTTCCATCACAAGACTAATTGAAAGGATTTATTGACCCTCTCGAGCGAACGCCATATCACATTCACTTGACCAAGTTGCTCTCGGGGCGTCCAGACAATATGCACACTTGTTCTTTCGAGGAATCCGAAGTTCGGTCAAACTGGTTGCTTCAAAATAAAGTTCCGTCGAAATTCGTATCCTAACTTCCAGGGAATAAACTGATCACCTAATGCTGGCCATGCCTAATACATTCGACTTCTCCGAAGCCGCTTTCAAGACGATCTAACTAAATGAACACTAATGTGAGACATTACGGGCATCGTCCAAAGAATGTCTCTGGCGGTCCGCCCGGGGAAAGTGGAAAACGGCTACGGGACGGAGTGTGACCGCTGTGGCTGCGAATCATGATGTGAGTAACCTTCTCAATGTTGGTTCCACAGTGGATCGCGGGCCGTAGCTCAAAACACTGACAGTTTTGGGCCGCGTAGGGTGGAACGGACTGATGTAGGCTGTATACAAGTGAAGAAGTGATTTAAGAACCGACATGAACGAAATTGAAACCTAGTTTAGTAGATCGACAGTGGTCTATTCGTCATCTTTGAAAAAATGAGTCCCAACGTGCGGCCGAAAATGTTGCTCACGTCTGACCCATCCTGCAGGTTCGTCGTAAGGATTTAGCAAGCGCTTAATTTGTGGAAATGGATTGTTCTTGGCAAGTTGCTTGCCTAAGTTTTCATATGTGAGGTCTTGGGGCGGCGTTCAGCAAGAGAAACTCGTTAGGGTACCATGATAAGCGATCGAGGGTGTCTTCGTATCTCGGGGCCCGAATGCCTGAATCCGGATGAACAGGAAAAATTCTTATCAAGCCTCCTGGGGCTCTTGATGTATCACATGGACCTTTCGAAATCTCAAAGGCCGACCATTGTACTTTTCGATCGAAGCCCAACAACCTTTCTCACTAGTTAGTCAGGATATCAAGGTTAATGTCTTAGAATCCGTGATCCACTCTGCATCACAACCGATGCCTTCGGCGGTATGATTTTCCTGAAATGGCGACGTCCAATAGGATTCCAGAGCATATGTGACTGTTAGTGCATTCTTGCGTCAGGAAATCTCCTTGTATATCCGCCATCAAACAAAAATGGGGTATTCATGTTTCCGGAGGAGATGTGTCTATAACACGGTTGTAGATCTTACTGAAGAGAGATTTCGAGAAGGATTGTCAATGCGGCGGGAACCCCGAACCACCCCAGAATTGCCTGGATTTGTACGAATAACATTAGATGCTTATGAACGGTCGATGTATCGAGAGGAACAATGAGTAAATCAAAGTCCTCTCGGTGAGAGCATCTCAGGTGCGTTTGTGGTTTTCCGAGCACAAGACCCAGTCGTTGAAATAAGGTAGGCGATCATGTTTGGTTGTTAGGGCTTCCAAACTCGATTTGAAGATATCCAGGGCTGTGGCACAGGGTATGGTCCGTGCATGGTGGCTGGGCTTTCTTGGCAGAGCTAGCCGAGCTGCGTACCTCAAGTTTGTTTCCGCCCTTTCACCTCTCCCAAGTCTTCACCTTCTCTCTTCTCGACTTTCAGCTTCATCCGACCGGCCTTTGGCGCTCCCAACAGTCACTTCACCCGACTGAACGTCGCTGAACATACCTTACAGAGATATCACCTTCACGCCGTTACTCGGCAACTACCTGACGCGACTACCCGTACGTCGCCATTAGCAGGGTCGCATCTCCTCTACGAAATACACCGCGCGTCATCTTTCGCGCATCGATCAACAATGTCCGATTACGCGAAGATGAAGAATGCCGACCTTGAGGCCCTCCTCAAGTCGCGCAACCTGCCACATAATGGAAAGAAGGCAGAGATGGTGGATCGCCTAATGAAGGACGATGAGAAGAAGAAAGCTGCTGCGAAAACGATCGCAGATGAAGATCAAATCGATTGGGATGACGATATTGAACCCGCGAAGCCAGCTGCAGAGCCGGCTACCACCGAAGCCGAAGCCGCCACCATCGAAGCAGGTGGCCAAGGAAAAGTTGCAAACCCCCAAGCTGTTCCCAACCAAGTCGCCGACACTGATCCCTCTACTACCGACGATCTCGCTGTCAAAGTCCCTGAGACAGAGACAGCTAAGGACGAAAAAGGTACGAACGGCGCCGAGGCGCCCAAGGCAGAAGAGCCCCCTGTCGATTTCACCCGTGGTCTCGCAGCAACCTCGCTTGACGAGGAAATTGAGCGCCGCAAGAAGCGCGCCGCCAAATTCGGATTGAATCCAGAGGAGGACGAGGGATTAAGGAAGCTCGAGCGAGCCAAGAAATTCGGCGAAACGGCCGCGCCCAAAGGCCTGGACGAAGCGCTTCCAGAACGGAACCGAAAGCGGGGACGGGAGAGTAACGATGATGGAGGTCGTAACAAACGACGTGGTGGTGGCAGATTCCAAGGCCGAAGAGGCCGCGATAACGACAAGAAGCCTCGTGGTGGAGGCGGTGGTGGAGGAGCTCGATTGAGCGAGGCGGACAAAGCCAAGGCAGAGGCGAGGAAGAAGCGCTTCGGTGGGAGCGCTTAGAGGATATTCACTTCGATGACACGGTCTCAATTTGGATTGTCGACTTGCGGACAATAAATGGTTAGCGGGCGTTGGGAGGATATTCAGTTGCCGACTTGTATTAACAGTTTCCTTTATATCAAGGCCATTCAAGGGCATCGGTTGGGTTGCATACCAAATACATCTGATTTTCCATTTACGAGTCTGTTTTCCCTGATCCTCGAACTAATCGTTTCTAGTGAGCTAATCTTAATATAGCTTTGCCCTACATTGGGGGAACAATGTATGTACCTTTTTGTATTTATAATCCCAAAACATGACAGCTACACTGAAAAAATTCCATCCTCTTCGGTGGACTTGTACATTCTCTACGATTCAACCTAGATAAGGTTCCAGATATGCAGTTGAGACAAAAGACGTGACGTGCGTTAGACCCATTGGAGAGTCATAGAAGATTTCCTTTTCTGGCTAGCCTCACAATATCCCGAGGTGCGTCTCCGCACTTTTACTCCTCGTCGTTGGATGAATGCTTACAAAACCATGCAGAAATCGGCACCTATATCCGTCTTGATGCTCAAAATTAAGAAATGTTATAAAAGCCGCAATCGCCTATTAGGCTTATTCGCTCATTTCTCTTCTTTTCTCGTCTACTTATTGCTCATCTTTGGATCTTCTCGCGTGCTTTGAAATCGCCTTCGATATATTCTACGGAATCTACACGTAGGGTTCTATACATGTCGAATAATTCCCAATACCATTTTTGATACTCTTATGACTCGTTTGATCACACGGTTTGAGACGCAAACGTTTTATCCTGACGAATTAGAAATCCGACGCTTCGATAGTACCATTTTATATTTTTATTGATTCGAATAATGACAACACCCTTAGGCTTGGAAGAAGAAAAGGTCTTCGATGCTTCTACAAGGCTTGAAGCCACACCCAGCGAAAAGTCTAATCATGAAGGATCAATAGCCGGGGTATCAATTGAACTCCCATCACCACCTGATGGAGGTCTCCACGCATGGTTAAAAGTGTTTGGGGGACTACTCATTTACATCAACATTTGGTACGAAGCAAGATAATGTTGAATACCATACATTCACCTTCTAATTTGAGGATTAAATAGGGGCTTCACGCTTGCATACGGAGCATTCCAATCCTATTATCAACATGTCCTTCTACCAGATTCCACCCCATCCGCAATCAGCTGGATAGGTACCATACAAGCCTGGCTGCTTATAGTCGTTGGCGTTTTGTCTGGACCTTTATTCGACTTAGGTTACTTTCGACCTATGTTATATCTGGGGAACTTCCTCGTCGTTTTCGGCATTATGATGCTAAGCTTATGCACAAAATACTGGCAGGTGAGATCACATTGGTCTAGGAACCATTAAAGATCTGATATGTTCTATTTAGGTGTTCCTTGCTCAAGGTCTATGCATGGGACTAGGAGCTGGTCTATTATATATCCCCAGTCTCGCCCTTGTTGGAATCTGGTTTTCTAGAAAACGAGCGATCGCAATGGGAATTGTTACATCCGGTATTGCTGTTGGTAAGTATAGAAACGAACATCCTATACCTTTCCGTATAATAGTAAAGTTCGAACTCCTATCGATGCACTGTCTCACTCTAGTATCGAAACTCCAAAGCCTTCCTATTCAACTAGTCAATATTTCTAAATACTTCCTCTTTGTGTCCTTGGAGGTCACCATAATAGTGAAACGTAGATCATTCGAGGGTCTTTACAGTTGCTTCAATATACGTTCTTCCCCTCGTGACGATACGCTAACACTTACATATAGGCGGTATAATCTATATAATCATGTTCGACCGCCTCCTAAACACAATTGGTTTCCCGTGGACCATTCGCTCCATTGGCTTCGTCGCCCTATTCTCCGCCCTGCTCTCCTTCCCCGCCCTCCTCAGCGGCTCTCACAAGCTCATCCAACCACACAAAGCGCGAAAACTCTTCGACAAAACCGCATTCAAGGATAAACTCTTCGTCATCTTCACATGCTGCACATTCTTCAACTTCCTTGGTTACATCGTCCCTTATTTTTACTTAGCCACTTACTCCCAAGATAAACTCGGACTCTCGGAATCAAAGGCTTTACATATACTGCTGGGATCCGTGGCTGCTTCTTTCTTTGGGCGGTTAGCTTCGGGCGCGTTGGCTCATTATATAGGGCCGATTTTTTCGTGGATGCTATGTGCGCTGTTATCGGGGGTTCTTTCGTTGTCTTGGATTAGTATTGGGTCTGAGGACGAGATGATCGTGTTCGCTGTTTTCTGGGGTAAGCTTCCATTTTGATTTCTAATATCCTCACTCCTAACCTAATATCTAGGTTTCATCTCCGCCGCCCTCGTCACACTACCCAGTGCCGCATTCGCAAATATCTGCCCAGATCTATCTAGACTAGGTACCCGGCTCGGAATGTCCTGGGGTATCTCATCAATTGCATCATGTATCGGTGCACCGATCGCAGGGAGCCTACTTAAGAAACATGCGAATGGATCACCGGATTACATTGGCGTTCAGGCTTGGAGTGGTGCATGTCTTATGGCTGGTTCATGCTGGCTCATCACGCTCTGGGTCGTCACACACAAAACTCAAAAACAGGGGTGGCTTATTTGAGAATATAGGATATGTAGGGGGGAACATCAGGGAAATTATAGGTGTTTGAGTATTTGATCACTATTGATGGACAATAAGGAGGAATTCAATTCATTGAGAAAACCGCTTTTTCGGTATGAAGAGATGAGTACGATTGAGTAGTTAGATACTCGGTTTCCTTGATCTTCTCCTTCCATTTACTTATCAACTAACGATATAAATAAATGAATCCAAAAATACTTCTATAAACTTCTATCTTCCATGACTTAAACTAGATTTAAATACTTAATGTGGTAGCATTCATTTCAAATATATCTTACAGAGTATTGCATCTCACATTTGAATCTTGTGTTGGATCATAAATCCGATTTCGGATGGGTTACATACATACATACCTAGGTACACTAACATCATACAATCCAAAAAAAAAAGGAGCAGAAAACCAACTGACTCACAACTACGAACGAGAGATGACGTAACCAACCCAACCCGCAAAGATCCCCTATCGATAAGCCCTACACATTCCACATCCTCATCACCACCACATCATCCCAAATCCAACCATACATCCAAACACCATATTCTACAATGGAAGCCTCCAAAATAACCCTCCCCCGCATCGCAATATCCTACTGCACCCAATGTAAATGGATGTTACGAGCTGCTTATGTACGCCTCTTTCCCATTCCCATTCCCTTTCCCATTCCCTCTCCCCCTTCCCCCACTCACTCACACACCCCCTTCTCTACCTACCATCCCTCACCAACCCCAACTAACACCAACACTCCATATATTCTTAGTTTGCTCAAGAACTGCTCTCAACATTCAGTACTCAAATCGGAGAAATCGCGTTAATTCCCTCGACGGGGGGATTGTTTAAAGTGGAATTAACGTATTTACCTCCTGGTACAGAAGAAGGTGGGGAGGCCAAGGCGGAGAATATTTTACTTTGGGATCGGAAGACTGAGGGGGGGTTTCCTGGTAGGTCTGCTCTCTTTTATTCTTTACTTTCTTTCTTTTTTGTGGGGGGGATGGGGTTTATGGATTGAATGCTAACCTATTCCGCGTTAACAGAAACCAAGGTTTTGAAGCAGAGAGTCAGGGATTACATCGATCCGAAAAGGGATCTAGGACATTCAGATAAAGGAGGGAAGAAGAAGGCTGTTGAGGGAGAAACTCTGGAAAAGAAGGAACCGGAAGAAGTGGAGAAGAAAGTGCAAGGTCAAGTAGAATGGGGAAAAGAACAGGTTGAGCAAGGGGAATCGTTGAAGAGGAATCCGGATGGAAGTGTTTGTGAGGATTGTAGGTGATTTTGGAGGGATTTGTTGATGATAATTTAATTTGTACATGATTAGGGCTTTTGGAGGTTTGTCACGGCATGTGAGTTGCATCAAGATGAATAGATTTGGTGTTAGATCTTTTGTTTGAAGAGCTACATATACTAGCCCGTTGATAACAGGCATTCTAGTATGTGTATAATAACAAAAGCGTTACATAGATATAGGTGACCGTTTCCCAGAATAGAACCCTCACAAGATAGTTGGTTGAAACCTCAGAAAAGATGCTCAAGCCCAACTTAACAAGAAGAGCCACCCAGCACTAGCCTCAAGAAAGCATCAGAAGCCATAGCAGCATATCCTCAAGGACCAAAAGTAGGACAAGGCTTCCCCTGTCCCTCCCAACACAACTTCTCCTTCTCCATAGCGATCTTCAGATACTTCATACGCTTACCAACACCTTCATCGATATCCTTGACCTGCGCGTCGAGAGCGGACACAGCCTCCTTAACAGCATTCATATCTTCTTGAAAGTTGCCAACATGCTTCTGCAAATAGGTATCCAGCTTGACGTACTCCACGCTCTCGGATGGCGTGTCCAGTGCCTGCGCGAGTGTGTCGACGCGGTCCTTGATATTGTCGTACCTGCTGGAGTAGAGTTCCACTTGATGCTCGTTCATGGATTCCATGGTGTTGAGCTTGGCTTTAATCGCGCGTAGTTCGTTGCCTTTGCTTAGGTTTTGCCAGAAGGTCAGGAGGAATAGCGCTACTGTAAGGAATAGGAGCCACGAGATGTGGGGATGGTCGGACTGGTTCGCCGGATTTCTAGTGTTGTTTCGAATAGCCTGCTTCTCAAGTAATTCTTTTAGAGCCTGATTCGCTTCTTCGAGAGCCTTTTGTCTAGTAGTCGTGCTGGATGTAGAAATGCCTATTGCATCTTGAGCTTCTTTTTTGATGTCATCAATCGTGGTACCGGCCGCAAAATCGCTAGACTTGAGCAGCATGATCAACAATACACCAGCATCATCAACCACCTTATGTGCATGACGGAAGAAGGCAAGGGCTTGACCGGATTCCTGTTTGACATTGTAGACTTTGCCATCAACGTCAACCGTCCTATCGTGCAAATTGCTGTCACAGAACGTAATCTCGAGTTCATTAAGCATATTAAAGATATTGTCGATGTACCCCGAAAGCAAGAGCATTCGATCATCCACGATAGGTTCCGAAAACAAGATCTAGATTATTGAATCAGTAAACATGGTCTAGTAGGCACCACCTTAGGTCACACTTACTTTTGGTCGGATTTCGCGCGTGAGTTTTAGTAGATATGATACCCTCTCGACTTGTTGAACTTTAGTTTGAAGAGTGGACTTAAGGTCGAATTGCGACCACAGCATTGGTGATATGTTGTTCTCGGGTGCTTCATTGACCTTGGTGTGTGCCTTCATCAAGGCGACATCCAAGCCTTGGATGCCAACTAGAAGACCGTCGATATCTGCGAGCGCATGTCGGGCCTAATATTAATCAGCCATGAATCTAAATGTGGATTCCTTTCATATACATACGTGCAATGGCAATTGGGTGCGCGGTGCAACTGGGTCCGGTTTTGGGTCCGGTTTTGAGTTAGCCATGGCGGAAGTCGGTATGGTGGCGGCGCGTCCTAGACCAAGGTGCATGGAGGAGGGATGATGTTCTTTGAAACGGGGTGGTAAATAAGTAACGTGTTATGGAGCACGGTCTATGCACAGTGAATGGTGGATGCGCACGTGACATGTCAAACAGTTTCTCCTAACCGAACGGATTTTATTCACCAGCCCCACGTTTTAGGAATGTCCTCAGGTCTTCTTTTTTCTTCCTTTTTGTTCCACTGTTGTCGTCTCTGGGAATACGTGTTCGTCTGGTCCATGGCCGTCCTCTTCATTGATGAATGACCTTGGGAGCTTTCGGAATAAGTTCTTTTAGGAGAATCTCGTTCATACTGCCGTCCACATTTTCTACCTCACAACTAGCTACTATTCATCAAAACTGCCTTTGCCTAAGGAGCCTTATGTCATAGTTAATACATGATGGCAACCGTAAGTTTTTTCTCACTTGAAGAGTTAATTTTCAATGTAACGACAACGAAAAGGCAAGGCGTACATTTTTTGACCAACAGCTGTTGCCATCTGTCTTTTCATAGTGCAATGAGCCTAACACTATATTCTCAAGAAGTGGGTATCACGAAAATTGTCGCGCGTCGTTCCATATGCTTGCGAAAATGCGGTCACCTATCGCTAGCGCACCCAATCAATGATTCACCACTTCAATTGGGGTTAAGCGGATAGGCCCGTAGGGGTCCAGATGCTTATTGATAGCGGGGAAGATCGTATGTTTGGTGGCATTCAACCTTGGTTGCTTTACCCTCGCTTCTCCTGACTAAGGTCTATATAGAAATCTAGCCACTGAAGACGGGGTTCAAACAATTCGATCCCGGCACCCTGGAGAATATGAGAACTAACTGCCGATCTCTGGGCCGCCAAAGCAGGTCGAAAAGATATTCAGCTGAAGGGATTCATACGACATGAAATCGATCTCCCATCTCGACCGCGGGAACTAAACAAAGGAACCATGGGACCCTGTCGGTAGATGACCTCCGCTAGATAAAGGGCAACCAGTTGGCATATACTCCGATACTTTTTATCTTCATGCACGTCTTGCATGCATGAAGCATCCCAACGGAACTGGGCCTTTAAAGCCCGAGTTGATCTACCAGTCCTGGAAATCCTTCTCTTGGCACCACGACCCCGTTTTTGAATCGCATGCTTGAACCAATAGGAGATATGTTTTTGCCAACCGGGTTTCAGTGTGGAAGATATTTGGACGGATGATTTTCGATGACAAAGAAAAGCTATGCATACGAAAATCTCAATCGTACGTAGATATAAATGCGGGGTCAGGAAGAAATAGAGCCGGAGTGCGCGGCCTTCGAAAAGAAATGAAACAGAAAATGAATAAGACATAGGAGCGGTGAGAATGAGTGGTGTTGCTGTTATTTAGCAAAGGAAATACGCCAACGCAACCAAAAATGCGAGTTGCTCCACGTGTAAATCGAGCAATTCTTCATCGTTATCAACCTCGGTTTTCGTGGGATGTTGTTCAGTGCGACTCTGTGTACTACCCAAAACAACTTTGGAGTGGAGAGCAGGGTAGTAGCATTGAGGGGACGAAGTTACGGGACGCGTGCGTAAGTTCAACATGGCGAAAACATTCGAAGTAAACGAAAAGCTGCGATGGTAGTATCTGCGGGTAGGAAGGTGTTGATAAATGATTACGGTTTGACATTCGGACTGAAGGTCTCAGGGCACACTTCTCGACAATGCCCGATATCCGTGATATCATCGGAGACCGATGATAAGTCAGCGCCAGCAGCCCAGAACACGTTCATGAGGATGAGGAGAGGGATTGCGGGATGCTATCAATCACATGCACCAGATACGCGTATGCTTTTGAAGACGTGATCTGCCGTTGAGATAGCAAAGCTACCGCGGCACGCCTCATCACGATATCAACGACTCTTGACAGCTGTCAAGGATGGGACCAATGAAGGCGCCAGAAAGCAGCAACCACCACGTATTTTCAAGACCAACGAGGTGACACGGACGAAGAGCGACTAGACATAGGGTTACAGAAGCCATAGACACAGAACGATGGCCTGTTGTTAAGGTTGTGCTGCAGAAAACGACGAGCATCCGTGGGGCGTGGGACTCGGAGACCCGAGATGTTCAGCACGCATCGGCATCCCCACTCGACAGCTCCGACCGTTTTAGAATGGGGGCACTGGATGTGGGATTAGCTGCAGAAGCTAGAAGAACACGCATTCATGATGTTTCGAGGCTGGGCTGCGATGTCCTCTCAGAAGTCATGCAATAGTCGCGTGGATGATGATAGGATCATTGAGCTGGAGCTGGAGGAGTAGAGTAAGGATAGGGGAGGGGTCAGGGACAAGCGAGAGCTCTGGCTGGAGAAGTCGGCGGGGAGTCAGGAGTGCGTGAGAGCTGCCAGGGTCCTCGCCCCAGGTCGAGCAAGCTTTCAAGGTTGAGTGATCCCTGTTGGATCCCTGTTGGATCCCTGCTCGTAGATCTCCTCAGTTCGTCGATCCATCCACGCCGACCAGGAACCCTGCTGGCCTGCACCTGGGTGTGGCACAACACGCATACGCAATCGCTACTGCGATAGCCTTTGCGATAACCTTGGTGAGGAGCACTCCCCCAGCGACAGACAGCAGCAGCAGCACATGTATGCGTGGTCCGAGAGGGCGAGAATGAACATGAAATGATGCTTCCCAGCAGCAGCAGCAGCAGCAGCAGTGTTTGCTTTCCATCCCGCCCAGCTGCCCGGAGCAGTGGCTGTGACGCAATCCAACAAAAGCAATTGTGCATGTAGCATGACAAAGTCAGGCGAGGCGGATTGATCGTCCTCGCAGAAGAAGAATGGGGAGCAGAAGAAATTAAGGTGATAAAATATCCCGCGGCGGTAGACGAGCCGTGGGATGCTAGCAGAGGTAGCAGAGGCCTAGCAGAGAGCGATCGCTCCACCACTCTGGACCACGGCCACGCTCCGACTCAGCTCCCCGTCGCCTGGCTGGCCGTGCATGCAAGCACCACCAGCACGATGCCCATGAGGGATTACGGTATGCCAGCCCTCCACGGGAGCAGATGCTGGCGTGCAACTCCTGTTAATCCTGTTGCGCATTGGGATGTGGCAGTCGCTAAAGACGGTCTTCCTCGACCGCATCCGTTGCATTCCATCACCATTTGATATCCAGTTGGCTGGGCCTCTTCCGCGCAGCTGTCTGGTCTGCAGCCACACCACCAAGCCCACGCCAGCAGCGCCGGATCTTTCAGCGAGCCGCTTCAGACAAAGAATTAAGATCACGGCATGATTTAGCTACTTATGCTGCTCGTGCTGCTGCTCATGCCTGCCTGCTTGCTGCTGCCTCCTTGTCCCACCATCTATCCGCGACCAGTTACAACAGCACCAGCTTTGAATCATGCTCGGAAGCTAGACATTCCAATGTGCCTGGCTTACGTCCCCAGTCTCCAACCAGCCAAACCCTTCTCCACCGGTGTCGACGTTTGTGCGCCGGCCCTGAAACTCTAATATCGCCATGGATCCCAAGAAGTCCTGCGCACCGACTCTGCTGGCTGAAATGCCACCAGTTCCCAGCCGCTCTTCTTCTCTCAATCGCACCTCTATCAATCCCCCTCACAGTCGCGAATCACAGGGCAAGGCGAAGGCTGCCGCCGCCCAGACCTCAGCCCTATCATCAGGACGCGCCTCGACCACTCCGAAACGGGCCACATCCGGAGACTGCACTGCCACCGCGGCTGTGCCAGGAGAAAGTGGTTCATCGTCATCAAGAATATCACGGTCGTCTTCAATCACCAACCTGGCAGATCCTCGACTCCTCCTTCTGGACAAACAATCGGAGAATTCTACCGCTTCTATGCCGAACGCTGGAAAGGTGAAGAGATGGGACGGGAGTATCAAAACTACTAGCGACTGGGATGGATTGCGAAGAGTAAGTGAATGTTTGAGCGGCATCGGACTTTTATTAAACTGCTCCTCCTAGGATCCAGAGCTCTGGTTCGATAACGGAGATTGCCTGGTGCATTTGTATGCGCGAGGGCAGTCTCGTCGCGGCCCATCTTTCCGCGTTCCTCTCAAGAAGCTACGTGATAGCAACTGCGAGAGCATGTTTAACCTTTGCTTTGCGCAAATGGTCCCAGTAGTCTATCCAGTGACCGGTAACCCACAGGCTAGCTCCAGTGGAACATCTACTCCAAAACATGCATCAAAGACTTGCGAGTTATATATCCCTGCTCCAGAGGAAGCCTCAAGGGAAGCCTCCTTCCAGTGGCATCTTACAACACGAAATTTCTTCGCTTTCATCTTCGGAAGACCTCTGGTGGGAATTCAACTCGGACAGGCTTTGATTGATTTGCAAGAGAGAATTCGACTATTCCAGTCTGGTCGGGTGGACAATCAGATGGACTTATTGGACTATGCAGGGAAGCAAGGTTATCGAGATTTTGTGAATTGCCCGGATTACGCGCTAGCAATGCTCACATATGCTGAACATTTTCGTCTCAGGAAAGTCTGGATAGATGCTTATGTGCACTGTGTGGGAATGAATGAACGGTTGTATTTGAGCAAGGAGCTAGAGGTTTGTGGTGTCACTACATATCCGAGACGCAGCTAACGTTTGTGTAGCCTGTTTCGCGTGTTACAAAGGCACTGATAACGAGAGCCTATTTGGAAATGGACCTTCACCTAGGCCATGTAATGGCTGCGCTAAGACACTTCTTAGAGGACGACCTATCATCAACATACTTTGGTCTTCCACAAGGTGCACGAGCACATCTCGACCGATTCCGTTCTTTCCTGCACAGCTTTTACGTCGAGAAATACGGGTATTGGCCACCCCCTGAAGGAGCAAGCTTTTCCAAGGCGTTGTACAAGTCGATGTACTTTGACTTTCACAGCCTGTACGACTACTTAGTCGATATTGAGTCTACTGATTCCCTGGTAACACAGAAACCGGCGAGCGGCGGGATTTGTGTTCTACAAAATGTCCAAGCTTTTGATAAGAGGCATAGATATGTGCCTCTTCCACACCCGATGCCTCTACTGCCACAAACTCAGCCGAATCTAAGTCGAACAGGTACGCAGAGGACACTGATGTCATTCAAGCTCGCGTCGAAACAAGCTCGGGCCGATCGATATATGAACATACGGGCGGCCCTTACTGCGGCTACGAACACCGGCAACATTTCCGTGATCAGCTGTCCTCTCGTAAAAGCTTACATGCGTTTCGAGAGCGATTGCGCCCACAAACATCGAGAAGAAAAGGTATCAATGACAGACGCTCGCAAAGTTCGATGGATCCTCATCTACGGCGTTCTTCAATACCTGAATTCAGCCATTCAAGCTCCTAAAGAGGTTCGAGATCCGGATGGACCTAACTACCCCTTATGCTGTCTCGTATCTGGAACTCCTCCATGGGAAGGGACCGCCAAAGCTCTCAGAAGTCCTTCTATGATGTCTGTCAATGCATCAGAGACAAATGATGACTCTGTATCAAAAGATGCTCTGGGCATAGTCGCATCTGACATGTCAAGGCCTAGCTCCAGTCGCAGCCCGATTCAGCCTGACTGTGAAGCAGGGGACTACTTTACACACACCAACATCGATCCAGGAACAAACCGGACTATTTCAATCGAAATGCCAGCACCACTACGTGTCACTTCTTCGGTGACCCGGAATACATCCACCCGGTCATTCAGAAAATCCTTCTCACCATTTGGTTCGAGGCGAAATAGCATGGTTATGAAGTCTCAACCGCAGGCCTTTTGTGAGATTCTTGTCCATGGATATGGCAATGGCCTTAACGAGACTATCGTCGATCCGCCATCGATTGAACCACATATCTGTCTACAGGATTGTGGCCCGCCGCTGGAAATCACTGAGGTTCTAGAAGGTTCTGGTGTCAGTACGATACACCGGAATCGACCCTCAACGCCCCTTGTCACTGCAGAACCAGATACTCATATTTCAGGGGACTTGGAACTGAAGTGTGAATTAGACCGCACTCCTATCCTTGAAAGTTTTGAAGTCGAGCAACTCTTTGGTCCTGGAACTCCTGACTCTACGCATGAAAGTCCGGTCTCCGCTACGAGTAGTCTTGCCGTTGATTCAATTTGGAGCTCAGGAGCCAGCAATTCATCCAGATCAAGTACAGAGGCTATTCAGTGTAGGAAGAACAGTGCCGAATGCAGCGGCTTGCTTGGAGGCTTCGTCACGGTTGAAATCCCTCCTCCGGTGACATACCAAAAGCCAGTACAACCGCCCTCCACGTCGAACCGTCATAGTCTGTTCCGTTTTGGATTCGATGATGTCAGCACAGTCATCCAAGAGTCCAACGACGTCGAACCGGACAATTCGGATATCGGCATTGCGATCTCTTCGCCCCCCATCAAACCCGCCAAAAGCATTTCCAAAAAATCAAAGATACCAGATCATGTTCATCTACCGCGAAAGAGTTGCTCCTTGGATTCCCTTGTCCGTGTTCGGAATTCTCATGCTAGTCGAAGCACCGAAACCATGGACATTCATTCCGCATTACAGATGTCTGCTCTCATGAGCTCTCATCCCCGCACTTCACACAAAGTACGTTTTGCCACCAGTGTCGACAACATGAATTCCGCACCCGCACCGGTTGTCAAATATCCAACCGAGAAGGCGCAAAAGGCGCAAAGGAGGATTAGTTTGAGAGGGTGGCATGTTATTTGAGATTGCATTAGCATTTCCTTTTGAGCATTCTAATCTCTTCTCCATACTTTCTTTCCTTCTTTCTCTTTCACTCATCATCCTTTTGGCATGTTCATTCAGCGTGGCGTTCTTGCGGGGTTTTCCAAAATCTCATTTATTCCCCAT
Source organism: Rhytidhysteron rufulum CBS 306.38 (assembly GCA_000467735.1). Taxonomy (NCBI): domain Eukaryota; kingdom Fungi; phylum Ascomycota; class Dothideomycetes; order Hysteriales; family Hysteriaceae; genus Rhytidhysteron; species Rhytidhysteron rufulum. Next base: position 40,507 of record AJFL01003153.1, read on the forward strand.
CTTTCTTTCATATGCAGTCTGCAGCGTTCGTTCTCTACTTTGTATTCTTATCTTGATACCCCACGCTCACTTTTTATCATTCTTTCTTCGTTTTCCAGTCTGTGAGCTTATTGGTTTTTGGTTACTGGTTGCTTTCTCTACCTGATACGAAAAGTATTCAACAATGGTAATGTTTCATTATTTTCTTAGGGAATTTGAAGTAGGACGGATGGATGGATGGATGGATGGAATGATTGATTGTCTATGAGATGGAGGGTTTCTGTCATGTTGGATCGAGATATATATAATCTATTCTTATTTCGGAAAGTTATTTGATATTGAATAACTTGGCTTTATTATTCTTATCATCATTATTTATATGATTCATTTATTCGTTGATTGTATATGATCCCCTTCTCACTCACATGACTAACTATGTACCATAGAATTTTATACGTGTCTGGAGAGTTAGGACACATATGCCCCTTCCAATACGTATGCATCTTTCAGATTTGAGAAAGATATACGTTAGCACTATCTCTCAATTCGGATCCCATAGAAAGTCAAAGCTCTCTAAGTTTTCCCTCCCGAGCCATCCACCATGCCCAAGAAACTCAAACATCACATAAACCAAACCAGTTCATCCTCGTTTGTTATATAACCGCGCGAGCGGACTTATATTTAGATTTTCTACAATCTGGTGGTATCATAATCATAAACAAGCAAACGCCAATAAACAAGCTAAAAGAACCAAGAAACTCCAACTATCCATCCTTCCATCCGTTACAATTTCCCGAAACCCAGCGAAAAAGGAAAAGAAAACAGGAAATGGAGGATAGGAAAAAGGTAGGAAAGACAAAGGAAATGATGGGAAGGAATGTCGATCAGTCAGTCAGTCAGTCTGGAACGAAACAAAACGTAACAAAACCGAACAAACGAAACCAGGACAAAAGAAAAAGGAAAGGATAGTGAAGAAATCACCACTTAAACCCAATCAACGGCTTCCACTCCCCCTCCCCATCCCCATAAGCCCTTCCCCGTCCCCTCGATTTCGACCTCGTTCTCTCCCTCCTAACCGTAACCTCCCTCCTCCCCCTTCCCCCCCTCCAC
>AJFL01003164.1:0-25870 GCA_000467735.1 Rhytidhysteron rufulum CBS 306.38
TGGGGGCTTTGGGGGGAGGGGGTAAAGGGCAGTCCTGGGGGGGTTGTCATCCGCCGTCGTCTGTAACTATTCCGCCTGCGTTGCTGCGCTGCCAAAGACGTTCGTTATGTGATGCACGCCGGCCAATCATTCTGCACGTGCACCCCCTTGTCCGGCACGTGACGCCCACCACGCCCGCAACACCAGGGCAGCGAGCACCACCACCAGCGCCGTCCATGGACCCAGCCAGGCAACCTTACCAGTTGGGTAACGCCCGTTTTGAATTCTGCTGCTGTATTCTTTGGCTGCCTCAGTCAGTCACGCCCTGCGCCGCTCGAAAATACTCTCTAGAGACAGGCCAGGGTTTCTACCATCTGCTGTGTCCTATCAGCGTGCTGCACCCTGTCTGATTGGATCGTTGGATCGTGCCTGCTACCTTCGTCCATGTCCACCACTGCCATATGCCTTTTTGGCCAGCGCCCTCCCGCCCCCTGGGGGGCTAGCTGCTCCTTCCCGCTGTCAGCCCTCACGGATGATCTCATAGGGCGGGCGGGCTAGGATCCACTGTGGACTGCTCCATCACTTGCGGCGTGCTCAACAATATCACCACTGCCAGGGAACTTGGGCCCATCATACAAAGGCAGCTAGGTAGCTTCACGTAACAAGCGTGTCATCTATTTTATCACTTCCGAGTGTGAGTCTCACAGGATATCTAGCGTCCCGCAACAGAGCTGGGGCTTTTTCATACAAACCAGAACCCCCTTACCCCAATTATAACCATCGCCTATGCTCCAGAATCGCATCGAACCGAAAGCAAACTGGTCAACATGCATCTCTAGACGGCCAGGCCAGTCTTGGGCGAGAGTCCACCTCATAGCCCATAGAAGTCCCAGCCATCAAATTCTTCTCCGTCGCGCTTTATCGGACCATCACTCTTTGCCAGCCTCGGATCATCCTTGGGCCTTTCCCACGGCGTACGCACAGCAACGGCAGTACCCAACTCTTCGTTCAGTCACAACTCGTCGTCCTCCATTTCGGATGGCTTGAGAAGACCGCCAACCTTCATTGCTCGTTCGCGCTCTTCTGCCTTAGCCTGTTTCAATGCCTGCTCCCGCTCTTCGGCGAACAATTCAGCATTATCGCCAGAGAACTCCTTCAACGAAATCAAGAAGTCGCGAAGGATGATCTTGAACCTCGCCTGGTCATTGTTGGTTGCGAACAGTCCCTCAATGAACGATGCAATTTGTGCCCTAAGCCAACTGTTAGGTAGTGCTTCACAAAATTATTCACGAAAACTTACGCTTGGAGATTGGGGAAAGCATTCGCCAAGAGGTTGCCCACAAAGTTCTTGAGGAAGTCTCGATTTGATGTTCCAGCCGGAGCCATGTCGGGCGTGTAAATTGGTCCGCTGACTTTGCCAGATTCTACTAACCAGAACATCTTTGCAAGTAGCATGGCCTGTGACTTAAATCCTGCTTTGTGGTCGCTGTCTGTAAGAACAAAGAATACGTCTTGGAGAATGGTCGTGTAGAAATTCTGGAAGAATGCGTTGCATGTCGAAGGGTCGGTATCGGACATGTTCACGATAAGCTCAAAGCACATGGCCAATCCGGCACCTTCGACTTCTCGGTTGTCATGCTTGCTAGCCCACATGCAGGAATCAATAACAAACTTGAAGGAACGGCCGTCGAGCCTCAGTAGAGCCGGGAAGCAGCGCAAGTTGATAGCCCTGAGGAGGTTGAAGAATTGGACCCGGTGTTCTGGGTATTCCGAGAAATCCTTGTTGATCATGTCCAGCGTGCACTCGAACACGCAGTCCATAATGTTCATGATCTGGTCTTCCATCATAGCCTGCCAAAGAGTTAGCTAAGTCAAGTCACAGATTGGGCAAGCCCAACCCTCATATATTTGCTAAGATTGGGTCTCCAACGTACATGAAGCTTTTGGATGATCGTAGTCATAACGTTGAGCACTTCGGCTTCGCGAGCATCAGGAACGTTGCGCTTATAGTCGAGGAGGACAGCTTCGAGAAGCTTCGGGACCAGGTTGTTGTGAATCATTTCCAAATCATCTGCACGCTCGACATATGTGTTGATGAGCTTCAAGATTTCCTTCTTAATAGTCCGCAAGCCTCGAACTTTGGGCATCTTCGTCGCGATGTTCCCTACTGAAGTGTTAGAGTAAAGTTTTAGAAAAGGAAGAAAAGGAAGAGGTGCCCACCATCGCGCTGTACAGCTTCATCAATCAACTGACTGCTGGCCCGGTACATGGTCAACATGTCGAGGTAGATACGGCCAATTTGAGGATAGAAGTAAGCCCCGATTGAGCTGCATGCAGCTACGTTAGTCTTCATGATATTACCGATGATTTTGATCATTTCGCCGTCTTGAAGGCATTGCGGATCCTGATTTGCCTGTTGAATGATGGCATCCCACTATACGAGTATTAGTAAACCCTTGAAGTAAAGTGATGGTTGAACATACCGCCGTATTCGGAAGAGCCATGAGATCGTGTATTAGCCTCTCCTGCATAGCTTTCTGTCCTTGAGCGCTAATCATGTGGCCACAAGCTTCGTAAAACGTGTGGACTTGCTGAGGGGACAAATCCATTGTAATCTTCTTTAAGTTACGAACGATTTCATCAATGAAGGGCTCTGTTTCTCCAGGTTGGACCGCAACGAAGTGACGCCTACACTTGTTGGCAATTTTGATAAATGTGTCGCAAGCCATGTCCTGAACACCTAAGAGGATGTTAACTTGGTTCAAGAACAAGACCCAGAATACTCACCTTCGTGGGTTTCGTGCATAAATTCAAAAAGCTTGTTGACCACCGTCTTGAGGAATTTCCAGTGTGCCTTCAGGAAACGAGGATATTGGCCAACAATGTACATGATATTACTGGCAACGACGGCCTTGTTGTCCTTGCCTCGCTTCATTTCAGTAAGACCTAACAAATCCTTGATAACGGTAACCAAGAATCGCTTCTCGGTCTCTTCATTCATGGCACCCGAGATAGAACCAATTGCCCAACAAAGTGTGTTGCAGTTCGCCCAGGACCATTCAGTACCATCGACTTGTTTTGCGAGCTTGTCGGACATGATCGCCTCGGTATCGGTAACATCCAAGTGCGTCAGGAAGACCAAGCACTCCCTCGTTGACTTGTAGAGTTGGATTGTATCGCTCTCCTTGACAAACTCGCGCACAATTTCACCCTCGTCATTTTCTACAATCAGAACTTCCTCTGGTCTAACCATCTTTTCAATTACAACAGTTCGAAGGCTCGTAAGGACTTCGGCATATTTGTGCTTGCGCAGTGGGTAGTTTGCGAGTATGCTTGGGTCTCGGGCGCCTGGATTCGCTGTAAGTCCCATGGAGACAAGCGGGTTGATGTCAGTAATTGGTAACGCCTGCATCTCATCGTAGAGTTCGGAAACAAGCTTCGTCCAGTATTCCAGGCAGATCTTGAAAATTTCCCTGTCGTCGATCTGGCTAATTCGAATCAGGTAAAAGTGACCATGGGTCAGGAATTCGCGGTTAGGAAGATTCTCAATAACATTGAGATGCATAGTGAAGAAATTGCAGAGAAACAAAGCCAAGTTCTGGACGAATTCTTGATCTCTGCCATTGCTACTGGCGTAGGTTGATTTGAGATCAAGCTCTAAAGGTATGATCCTGGAGATTGCTGTAAGTGTCTCTGTAAACATCTGCACAAGTTTCTCGTTATAGCCGGGTTCGGTGTGAAGGCTCGCAATTTCCGTCAAGCACTTCAGGGTGATATTGCGGAAGTCCGGCACGTCAAGGAAACGGCTTCGTAAAGTCTCTATTAAGCTTATGCCGGACGGGGGCGTCTCAAAGATGTAGCCCAATGGGATCCAATTGAGGAAGCGCAACAGTGTCTCCAGCGTCGCTTTAATCAGACTCGCTTGGGTTGCGGTACGAAGCACTTCGGAACAAAGTTGGTAGATGGATGTGAACTCATCACACATGCTCTGTTTGAGCTCTTTGCGCTTTGTAGATGTCATTTGATCCTCGGAGAAGTCAAAGACTTCCTCAGACAGCAATCGAAGAATCGCCATGTTGTTCTCGCAGATCGGCAGGCTGCTGTGGCAGGACGCAATGATTTCGTTTATGAAGGTAGGCCAATTGTGTGGCCATTCTTGCTTGAGAATAGATACGAGGACGAGGTTGAGCTTGTTTAGGAGGGTACGCTGGCTTCGTAGGCTATCCTCGGTGTTGGAAAGCTGGATGATAAAGTTCACAACAAAATTACGAATACCTTTACAGGTTAGAGAGTTTCATGGCTAATTTTGACTGGTTATTTACCTTGACATTGGTCGCGCGGTAAGACTTTCCACCGGGTCATGATCACATTGTCCAATACCTGCAGACCCAAAACTATAAGAGGTCAGCCAAACCAGCCTAAGCCTTAAGATCAAGTTGAACTTGCATTTTGTTTGCTCGTATTGCGCATCTTGGAGAATCTTATCTACCAGCAGCCAGGCATCTGGATTCTCTTTGAACTGGAAACGGGTCAGCCGGAGGACGCGGTGCCATGTTTTCGGGCTGCGATAGGGTACACACCTGATTTAGAGTAGCCTGAGCTTGTTTTTGCTGTAACAAGAGATTAGTATCTGGAGGAAAAATGGAAGACAGCACGTCTATCAGTGCAGCGGCTTACCTGGTCGCCACGGCCTTCGTAGAAGACACGCACGGTGGCGTCTAGCTCTTCGATTGACACAGACATGTTGAATTGCTCGATTGAAGAAACGGTGGGTTCGGCGCCCCGATAGGAAGAAAGTGGTCGTTTTCACCCCCTCAAGAGCCTCAGCGCCTGCTCATACAAAGGCGGACGGGGTTGTGGTCGGAGGGTGAGGTTGTGGTGGGTGGTGGGTAGGGAGCTGGTGGGCTGCAAATGCGAAGTTGATGTCGTGGTGGGGCAGCCCGAAAGCGATCGCAGGCCGGGGCGCAAAATTTTCCGGTGAATGGGAGCACGGAGCTAGGCGAGAGAGAGGAAGTCGAGGCAGCAGGAGAGAGCAGGCGGGTCTGCAGGTGCAGGAGAGAGGGAGAATGAGCACAGGCTGCTGCGATGGATGGCAGTGTTGTTGGTGATGAAGGTGTAACGCGCAGCATAACCGACAAAGGCGCTAGCAGAAGAGCTAGAAACGGTAGCCTACCACCTTGCCGGGCTGTGATTGGCTTCTGCTTTGCCTTGCTCAGTTTGCTTTATTAATCACCAGGTGAGGATCCGGATCATGTTATTCTTGTGATAAGAGGCATGCTACTGCTGTTTCTGCTAACTACATCCACCGCACCGTCTTGTTTGTTGACCCATTTGTCGTCCGGATTCCATCTCATCTACCCGTGCAGCCCAGAGCCGCTCTCCCTCGCATCCACAGACTCCCTTCTGCTCTATCGATTATATTGACCTTCAACGTTGGAAATATATGGATGCTGCTGCTATAGACATTGCACTCAATTGAACTCTACCTATCATACACTATAATACCAAGACAGCACATTCTCTACAATGCATAGAGCGAAGCTCAGCAGCTATGATCAGCTAGTCCTAAGAGAATACATGATCTTGTTTGTTTCCTTCACGCCCTGTGCCTCTCCATGCCATCTCACTTGCTTGCTGGTAAAGAGTATGCAATTGAGAAACTGGACGGAAACTGCTGTGATCAGTAGTAGGTCCTGGTGCATTCAGTCCAAGCTTTACATTCAATAAGGAATTATTCCAAAATGCTGTTTGCGCCCATTCTTAAACCCATCTGTCCAATGGCTTTTTGATTGCGCCAGGTAAACATGACTTCCATGTCTTTGATTGTGAAAACCTGCTGTCGTGTTTGACAAGCAAGGAGTCATCGAACCAAGTCGACATCCAGGGAAAAGTTGAACATTGTCCTGGAACTCTGAATATTGCTAGGGAAGCAACTGCTTCAAGATATCAGCGGGTTCGGAGCTAGAAGCACGCGTGATGTACCCGGTGTCTCAAGACAACATTCTTGAGTGTCAAAATAGTTCCTTTGGGCATGGTTGAAGAGAAACCTGTTGTTTTGATCGAGATATCGCAACACACTCCCGAGAGAAGCGCATTATAACCATAGACGAGAGACCGGATGGTTATTACTAAAATTATGTCCCACGGAGTCAGAAATTCCAATGGCGTTACCCAGACGCCAAGTTTGTTCTGCTCAACGATGACTGTTGGCTAGCGGAGGGACTAAATCCGAACACTTGGGCTCCCGATCGTTTTAATGCCCGTTCATCGTTGCATGACTCGCTTATATGCCAGAACCGGACCCTTTTGAAGTTTTGGAATTTCTCGTTTGGTGACAAGATGGGTGTGAAGAGTAAGAGCTAGAAGAAAGAGAACAATCAGATGACGGACCTACCAGAGGGGTGATAATGGAGGCATCAGAAGCCATAGCCCACTCTAATGCAAGCAATCCGATAAAGTAGATAGATCCAGGACTTGGGGCCTAGGCCGGCTTGTTCGTCAATGTGAGACTTGCATAATCCACTGCAGCATCATATCTTGTCGGAGCCGGTGGCTGGGAAATCGCGGTTGCATCGAGAGGGAAAAGGTCACGAGCCCGCGAAATACCACGACGCCAGGGCATGCACATGTCAACGTTCTGCAAACTGTTGTCCACGATACCGCAGTCCAGCACAGCCAGGCAGGTTATGCGGGATTGAAGGAGGAACGTCCCGTGCCTTCGTTGTTTGAGGATGCTGCGGCCATGAGTTAGGAGATAGTTCCAGCAGCCTCGCGGCGGTGTTGTTCCAATCGCTCTGAAGAAAGCGGCGGTAGAGGAGAGAAAAGTCCAGCGGAGTGAGGAACACGTTGTTTCGTGCATGGAGTGATGTGACCCCACAGCAACGATGTGGGCCGCGAAAAAGCGGGACAAATTCCTGCAGGCACCCAATTGGCAATGACGCATTGACCCTGGCGCGGATTGGCCGTCAATCATCGTCAGACACAAAGCCGTACATCAACACCGCCAGATCCGCCTTCCGACATTCACTCGCTGTGCTGCATCGCTTCGCCCAGCTAGACCACGACGGCATTTACCCGAGCGCTACCCTTCCCACGATCTGTATCGACTGTATCGACTGTATCGACTCCCTAAATAAGACCCTGGGAACGTTCCTCAGTCCACCATCCCACTATCAGTTTATCACCACTCTTACCGATCCCTTCCCCCCAACCACCTCTGTGCCACCGCAAAATACCTTCTCTCCACCATGACCAACCCTACAATGGCCTCGCAAGCTGTCTCGTCCCCAACCTCTGGCACCAGCACTGAGACCCGCCCACAGCCCGTCCTTCGCCTCTCGTTACCTTCTGGAACCCTCCGCCTTAGGGCTGAACCAACAGAACGCCGCCACATCCAATGGGCGGATGACGTTGTCGACAACGAAGGCATGGGAAAGAAGTCTTCCAAAGGTACGATTTCCAATCAAGCATGAATGTTCTAGAGAGCTAACAAACATCTAGTCTGCTGTATCTACCACAAGCCTCGTGCTATGGACGAATCGTCAGATGAATCATCCTCCGACTCCTCTTCAGACTCGGATTCAGACAGTGAACCAGACAACAGTCGTGCTCGTCCTGTCGGCGGAAACCGTCGAATTGGCCGTTCAAGGCGCCCGCATCATCACGACCACGACGGAGACGGTCATGATCATGACCATGATGGTCCCTCTAATGGACCTCCCCCGCGCAAGGCTCAGCATCGGCCCCGCAAGCGGAGTCCAAATGCTTACGAGAAGATGCCTAAGAAGCGGTAGGGGCACGTGATTTGCGTATTACGAAGTACATGATAGAACGAGAGATTTCACCGTTCGACGAAAGAAGTGGATATACCTTAAAGAAATTGCATTTTCGAGCGTGGCGTTAAGGGAGTTGATCTTCCATGGTCACAGGGATTCCAGGCCGCATATTGGCTTAACTACGAGTCTTTCAAACCACAAATGAATGTCATTTTTTCTATTACACTAAGAGTTTCACGGGCATGGAGGTTTAAGATTCTGAAGAGTAGATACGGTATGGCAATGGGCAACCTGTTATTCTGGAGCAACCATTGGAGAATGGTATCAGCCGTGTTTGTATATTCATAGATAGCGATTGGTCTCTACCCCACAGATAGAAATCACATGCAGTAACGAACCCCCATTCTCATCTTCGCGCCCTGGGAGAAGCTAAATCCTGCAACTGTCTTGAACGGTTTTCCCCGCATACCCATGACCTGGTCAAGCTGCAGCCTTACTTCCAGCCAATCTTCGACATGCATAGATACGGGGCTGGACGTGCTCGCGTGGAAACAGCGGCATCATTGGATCTTGAATCACAGCAATACTTCTGTTTCCAGCTCGGGTACCACTACAGGCAATGTTCTCTTGGCATCGGATGTCTCTCCGTGAATCTATACCTTTCAATCTGCCGTGCTTCCAGACGTGGCCTGGGGGATAAGACCTGCATGCTGCGTGGGGATTCGGACGAGTGTCTGGGGAAGAGGCAATTCGGACTCTGGTGCCTTATCTGGCTCTTCTTCCTCTCCCTCCTTTGGCTTAGGCAGTTTTGCTGGACAACACATGAGCTGGACGTTCTCGTGGAAAACATACTGATACGTACTGGATGCCATATTAATCGCCCTCAAAACATTGTGCCAGTTGGACAACACGGCCGCGATAGCTGCGACACGTCAATGCACGTCTCTACATGCGGTTTCATCGTAACGTTTCCTACCTTCAGTGCCGTCTGATAGCGTCGTCAACTTGTCAGCCAGCATTTGCATTTGATCCGCCAAGCCTGCACTCAATGCCTGCAGGTCTTTCAAGTTGGCGAGCTCGGCCCTTTTCTCCTGGATGCGCGCGAGAAGAACAGGAGATTGACCAGTCGTGGATTGTGACCCACCAAGAGACGTAGAGGGGTTGCGAAGGTGGGATGGAAGCGGGCGGCCGGAATAAGACATTGTGCTCAAGGATGTATCGATGGGATTCTTTTCTCTTGTGAGAAGTTGTTAAAAGCGCATAGAGCGGAAGGGTCATAAGCAGTCGTAGCAATCGAAGTTGAAGTAGTGCAGTGGTGGTGTGTCAATGTAAATAATCCCAGGTTCGGAGCGCGACCCGCCAATTCACGTGAAAACCCCCCATGTCAATTATACCATGGTGGTCTGTGCACTCAATGTTTACTTCTGCATGGGTATCGCCAAACAACACCCCATCAACTTTTTGGATGCTGCGACAACCCCAGACAACGAGCCTTCCTATGCCTTCAACTCCACCGTGCAACAGCCTGCACCTCCCGTACTTTATACTTTAACTCTTATATCTAAACAGCGCATATGGCGCGCTTAAACGAACCTCCTGTTGTACCTCCAACGGAGAATATCGAGGCCGGTAAGCTAGAGCTCTCTGGATGGTCAGAGGAAGACTTGTTTGCGAGCAATTTCTAACCACCACGCAAATACAGTCAAACGAAGATTTCTACGCCAGAATCGAGAATTAGCAAAGTATGATTACAATCTCAGGAAAAATCATTTAGTGATGCAGTTTTGTTGATGCTTATGACGCAGGACTAACTCTACGCAATCCATTCGTATTCGCAACCTCGAAGCTGAAGGGTCTCGTCTCCTTGCTGAAAATCTATCCCTTCGCGAACAAGTGCTCCAGCTCCAGAATGCCCTCGAAAATCAATCCAATCGTTCGTCGGCGGAAAACCTTGACGCTCTTAAGCACCGCTTAGAAGCTAAAATCCAAGAATTAGGGGGCCTGGTCGCAGAGCTTGGGGATATACGTAAACCAGATTCAGGTTCGAGGTGTAAGAGTCAAACCGCAGCGACAAGGAGAAGCCCACAGGAGAGGAACTGGAGAAATGGTGTGGGGTTGCAAGAGATCGAAGATAGTAAATTGCCTACTATCACGGAGGACAAATACTATCCTAGGCGAACCATGAAGTATGTATTACCACATCTTTTTGTACTGTATGCATGGCCTAATGGTGAATAGTGCCGATGAACTTCGCGAGATCCTCGAAGCCCCAGATAGTCAATCACCAGACCTTGGACCACCACCAGTTGCACGCTTCGAAAACGTTGAACCAATAAAGTTCGATTCACAATCCATTCCGGAGGAACAAGAACCGGCGCAGCCTATTCCGGCGCAGCCTATAGAAGAGGAGGTTCCACTCCCTGTCAACCTTGAAACACGACGTAAACGGAGGGACAGTGACGGTAAACTTCGTATCCGGAGAGTTGCTGTATTTCAATCACCACCAGATGACTCCGAAGATGGAAACAGTTCTTCCGGTAGATCCGTAAGAGCGGGCGCGAAGAGGAAAATGAGCGTCCGAGATGACGAGGAAAAGGAAGACTCTAAAGGGGATAACTTTAGGTTTAGTCGTAAGGGGGCTTCAGCTGAAAGCGACAACGACGCAATGAAGATTGACGATGATGACCTTCCAAAACCTATCACTACAGATAGGCCTGCTCTTGGCAGCAGTACGTTTCTCCCTAGAGCAATGACAATATTTGTGCTAACCTTCTCCAGAACCTGTTAACACCGATCCTGTCCTTTCACCCAAAAAACAAAAATCCTCTGCAGCAGAGAAACCTGAGGGCAAGAAATCCAACCCTACCAAATCCCGCAGCCGAAACACTACCTCCAAAGTACCTGGCACAGTTGAACTTCCTCCGCCAACCGTTGAGACTGCGGAAATTCCACTTGACTCTCTTCCACCGAAGACCCCGGCGTTTGAAAATATATTCTCCCCACCCTCGACAGAGCCATCCACCCAACGTCCCGAGTCCAAAGATACGCCTCCACCCAGTAGCCTCAGTTTAGCTGACCCTTCGGCTGAACAGGTAGGTGGAAGGGCTGCTCGTCGTGCACGTGCCCCTGTCAACTACGCTGAACCAAATCTTGTCAGTAAAATGCGACGACCAACGAAGGAATTAGTAGATGCTGTGCACAATGATGGCCATAGGAGGAGTACTAGTGCAGAGGCGAGACCATCGATGGGCCCTTCTACTATCGAGAAGAGTAACAAGCGCAGCGCAGTCATTAAGAGCGAACGACGTGAAGGTGCCGACTCTGCATGGAAGGATCTTCCAGAAGCTACAGGATCCGGTGCCCAAGACGAAGTGGGTGAAAAGGATAGCCCATTGGGCAAGAAGGCTGGTCGGCAGATACAAGAACCAATGCAGGAGCGTATAGATGAGGAGATGTCTGCCCCAGAGAAAGAAGTTGGACCCATGAAACTCAACTCTTCCGCAGCTTCTAACGCTATCTCGGCATTGATATCTAGCTCAACAACCTCTCGGCGCAGACAAACAGCAAAAGATGCTTCAACGTCATCAAACCCCATCAATGGCGATGAGAAACCAAAATCAAACTCCCAGCCGCTACCCTCCTCCGACCTCGCCATCTTTGACTTCAACGAATCTTCTCCTACAGACACAAACACCACCTCAACCACCTCCCGCCCACGAATCGATCTCGCCAAATCTTCTAGAACTTCTCGCAGGCATTCTACCATTTCTACCTCTTCTTTAATGGGCTCTTCTACTGCGAACGGCGCACTACCTTCTATAACTTCAAAGCAGTCTGGGATTGCTAGGAGTTCATCTACTAGGAATGGATTATCTTCGTCGACTTCCGGGCTAAAGGGGCATAAGAGGACCGGAAGTGAGAAGTTGGGTAATGGGGATGCAAGCGCGGGTGAGGAGGTACAGGGAAATGTGATAGGAAATGTTGGTGTTAGGGCTGAGAGGGGGTCGAGTAGACGGCGGAGTATGATGTTGTGAACGCCTCATCTTGCCTAATTTCACGTGTCCGCTCCGTTGGATAACTTCTCTCTGGTGTTTTCTCTGGAGTTCAGGATCCCTCTTTTATCATATTAGATACCAGGGTTACTTTTTGGGTAGTCAAGTTTCTTTTCTTTTTCTCTTTCATGTCCTCTCATTTCTCTATCCAGTTACGTACGTGTTAGTAAACGGAATATGAATTTTGAAATCTCTTGTCGACGTAATTCATGAGTTTTATTTATGGCGGATAGATTGGTTTGGTTTGGTTGGTAGGGAGATAGGAAGGTATCATCATAAGTTAATGTGCTAACTTGCTTTGCTATGCTTCACTGTGCTTTATTCGCATCATTGCTTCCTCACGCCCCCTAGGACCAAAGTCTAATCCAATCCAATACAGTCCAGTCCAGTCCAGTCCAGTCAACATGGTTCTTTTCCTTTGTACTCCGACAATCCTCATCCTTATCCCTATCCGTAGCCTTCCTATTCATCCTTAATCCTATCCTATCCTATCCCATCCTAGCTCCTTCCCTAGTCATAGGCAACCTGGTTATGTTCTTCTTTTTCCCCAAATTCAATCTGCAAACTCTTGGGTATCCAGGGATACGATGCTTCATCTTTCTCGACTTCATCCTTCTTACTCTCGACGTCCGGGTTATATATGGGTCTTGGTTCGTGGTGGAGTGGAGGGGGGGAGGGGGTATCATAGGACATTTGTAGTCCTCGAGGGGGGCTAGATGTCCGCTATTGGAAGGGTATCCAAGAAGCGAACCATCAGTAAGCCTCTACATACAGGTGTCCCGTGCACGAAAGGCGGCAGGGATAAGCGGGCTCTTATAAAGTCTTCAAATTAGGAAGAAAAAAAAGAAAAAGAAATGTTCTTCGCTCTGTTCGAAACAGAAAAGAAGTTGGAACGCTTCAATCACTCTTCCAATGACTCGTCAGTCGGCCATCATCGTCCTCCTTGCTCATCTTAAGCTCGATTGCATATAGTAGCATCGTCAATGCAAGATTAATCCATCTCCAGAAATTGCCGCCCCCATCCCCACCTGACGTCGTCCACCATTCTCCTCCATTACCCTCGCCGTTTGTGGTGGCAAAGTGTTGCATTAGTAGACTAGTATACACGGCAATGAGGATGCTAGGGCTGAACCAGGTGAGGAAACCGAGGAACTGACCAGCCTCGTCGTCATCTTCTAAGGAGGGTTCTTGAGATAGGGCACGAGCGCCAGATTCGCGGACTGCGGGGATGATGCGGGCGGAGGCGTACATGACGAAGACGCGGTACGAGAGTGATATGATGACGGAAGGAGTTATAGTCATGAAAGCGCCTACAATGAGGTTATATCCTGTGTGAACCATACTTGGGAGGTTGGAAAGGAGATGTAGTAAGGTTGTATAGGAAGCCATGATGATAGGAGGGAGAGGAGGTAAAGCGGGTTGAGGTGGGGGCCCTTCGGTGGGGTCGGAAGGCTGATAATCGGTGAAGATCTGGTAGATGCAAAGTGTCACGTAGGCAAACTGAGATGTTATTAGACTGAATACATCATTTATGTGGTAAACAAAGGCGCTTACAAGTAGAGAGCTTTCTACTGGATTGCCCCTCCCACTTCCAATACCCCATGAGCAAAGGAAGATGGCGCTGGTGATTGCCATTCCTATGAGGATAGCATCTACATTGCTGATCTCAGGGAATGTGGTTATCCGCCAGAGGAAGTAGACCGAACTGGATATGATGGATCCCGAAAGGATGAGGAGACCAATCTAGGCAGATATTAGCATAATGTTGTCGTGCCTAATAAGACGTCATTACCATCCAACTGTCTCCTCGTTCTCTATTCACAAGCCATCTTGTTATTTGGCCTGCTGCCTGAATAACCAATAAGCTGCAGAAACCCTCACCAATTTGGAAAACTGGCGTAGACCACCGCAATATCTTATCCCAGCCTCCGATTGTTACTGTTTCCACTAATCCTTCACGGCCAAATAGCCACTCATGAACTGACGTATCCTCTGCTCTCTTTCCTCTAAATGTCCTCTCAACCCAGCTATTGGTATTGTCTCCATCAACAGAGAACTTGTTCAAACTCCATATCAGCAGGGTGGGTATTACTAGCCATTGGGTGAAGGCTATCAGGTTGACGAGCGACTGCCTGAATCTCGAGCCGTCTGGAGTTGCAAGGCGGAGGGCGGAGTAGAAGAAGTAGTAGCTACTGAGGGCGAGGGAGAATGCTAGACCGCATGTTCGACCACCGATATCAAATGCGAGGGGGATTGTAAATATTATGGCGCCTAGGAATGAGGTCGACGAAACGACTCTGGTAAGCCACATCAGCGCGGCGGGCGCTGAGCACGCTCCGATGCGAGCTCAGGCTAGAACGATAGCGAAGGCGGACACGGGGTATTCAAGACGTGCAGGGCGCGTTCTACGCGCAGTCGATGCGCCGGAAGAGGTTGGCGATGGCTCGGGCAGGGAGAAGCCCCGGGTGGCACAGGAACGGGAGCTGTGATTGAGGGACGTGGTTTGATCTTGCCCACGCTTCGGCGGTGTGCGGCGTTCTGACCAGCCTTGGCGACCGCGTTATCTGCACGTGAAAGTCGGGCACGGCTGGCAGACGACGGCTCGGCAGCACGCAGGACAGCGAGGATGCAAATGCGGATGCGGGTGCTGAGGAGAGAGGATGGATGCTGCTTCACGACGCAGAGGAAGATATCCGTCTAGTGTCCTGGCGCGGTCAGGCACAAATATTAGTTATTGGCGGACGGGTTGTCGCGTGCTGTGCTGGGAGTCCAGGATATTGGCGATCCCACAGATCGGGGCATGGACAGGGGACCGGTTGAGAGCGCTGCAGCGGATCGAGAGCAATGGCAGAGGCCGTGGAAAGCAGCGCTGTGTCCTGTTCGGCAAGCAGCGAGGCAGCGAGGGAGGAGGGCGGAGAGGCTGCGGCTTGGGCAAAGAGGACAAGTTGCTGGCGAGGTGGAATACCTTGAGTTGTCCCAATAATTAGTACCGTTGACGAGGGGTGGTGGTTGATTTATTGTCCAGCCTTTACCCGAACCTGCATAGCGCCTGCCAAGCCAGCAACGGCCCGTAATGATGAAAGTGGGATTCTGATCTTCGTCGCCATGCATTCTCCGCCTGTGTACATTCACCCCACTATCCGCATAGTGCATGCCCATTAAGAGACCCGCACTACGAACTACCTTACCTCCCATTGCCAGGAAACTCTTGAATTCTCCTAAACCTTGTATCTTTCCTGAAAAGAAAATGACTTCAGAATCCCCCGCAAAGAAACTCAAGACGGATGCTCCCTTGATTGGGACCCATAAGTAAGTCCCAATCAATCCCAGGACAATACTGGGCATTGCCAACACCTTTGCAATGGCATGCCGATGTTGGACGTCGAACTAACACATCACAAAGTGGCCACTTCCACGCCGACGAGGCTCTAGCAGTCTCCATGCTCCGTCTGCTACCTACCTACACCGCCTCCCCTCTCGTCCGCACGCGCGACCCAGCCGTACTCCAAACCTGTCATACTGTAGTCGACGTAGGCGGCGAGTACGATTCAGCAAGCAACCGCTATGACCATCACCAAAGAACCTTTAACACCGTCTTCCCAGGGCGCAACACGAAGCTCTCTTCCGCTGGTCTTGTGTACCTCCACTTCGGCAAAGAAATTATAAAGCATCAAACTGGGCTGAAAGAAGGGTCTGAGGAACTCAACGTTCTCTACCAAAAACTCTACACTGATTTCATTGAGGCCTTCGACGCCAATGATAATGGTGTCAATGCTGTCGCACCAGCTGAACTCACTGCTGCAGGTATAACCAAAAAATTCGAAGACCGGGGTTTCTCCATCGCTTCTGTTGTAAATAGGTACAACCACTCTCACCATGTTCAGGGTGTGCAAGAGGAGGAGCTGTCAAAAGAGCAGGCACAAGCTGCTGAAGATGCGAGATTCCTTCGCGCGTCCGCCTTTGTAGGCGAGCAATTCATCATCGAGCTTGCCGATAGGTTCACAGCATGGTTACCAGCACGTGCGCTCGTACGTGAAGCCTACAATGCCCGCGCGCAGTACGATCCCAAGGGACGAATCATGGTGCTACCTTACCGAAAAGAAGGTGTCCCCTGGTCAGATCACCTCTACACCCTTGAAAAGGAAATTCCAACACAAGGAGATATGAGTGCCGAGGTCTTATATGTTCTTTTCCCAGAAAATGGGGAACAAGATACCAAGTGGAGAATTCGATCCGTATCCAAGGAGAATGGTGGCTTCGAAAACAGGAAGGATCTCCCGGACGCCTGGAAGGGTGTCAGAGACGAAGAGCTGGACAAGGTCTCAGGGATTCCAGGGTGCGTGTTCGTCCACGCTAGTGGGTTTATTGGGGGCAACAAGACCTTTGAAGGGGCATTACAAATGGCCCAAAAGGCTGTCGAACAATAATATCCATAACTCTCTCATGAAGTTGAAATCTTGGCGTTGGTTTTTAAGAAATTCATTTTCGATCTAACGACCCACACCCAATCACCATTCTCCTATTAGAAAGGAGACATGGCCCACCCAAAAGTTATGTTTTTTATATCTTGAGATACCAATAGATAAATTACAAACGAAACAAAAGTATTCATGATAGTTAGGCTTACTTCATAAGCACCTTGTCACTTCCGCCCGCTCATTTTTCAGCCATGCATTGTGTGATTATGTGATGATAAAAATGCTTAGGGTGTTAGGTAATATGCATCCAACTAAGCCTTTTTCCAATAAGTATGTTGACTTGGCCGGTAGTAATGGTTTTCCATATGAGTCTTACTGAAAGTCAAAGTGTCTAGAACCCACATCAGAGGTTCCAAAGTATGAAGTAGGTAGTTTCCTAAACGCATGACACGGCATTCTAATTATATTCATGCATGCTTCAGAAACATAGAAGATCATAATAGCAAAGTTGCACGTTTTCAAAAGGTGAGAATTTAGAGTCATAAACTACATAGAAAGAAAGAAAGGTTAAAAAAAAGAAAGGATCGTTCATAAAAATCATATACACAGCTAGCATAAAAAAGAATGAAACAGATATATATAGATATGCCATTTTTCCTCACTGGCTCGATAGATAGATAGACTTGATTGTGAACAAAAGGGAGTTCAAAAGAAAAAGGGTAGGAAAAGGGTTTAACACATATTGTGAGTTCTCAGCTCACTTGCTTGCTTGCTTGCAAAAGCCACCATATCATATCATGACCATCCTAACGCGTCTAGAACGAACCCTAACCCTTCCCTAAAGTTTGTCTAGACGATATGGTAGATAAACGGAGGGGGATTTGGATAAAGGAGGAAAGGAGAAAAATAAAAAGTAGCAAAGCAGCATAGATAGATAAGACATCCCGTGAACGCCTGTTTGGAACTCCCTAGAAAAGCATAGAAGACGGGCCCTAGATAGCTAGAGAGATTTTGGATGGTTTCCCGCCCGCCCGGAGTTTGCTAATGTACCGTAAGAGAAGAGGTTCCACCGTCTCACAATTTTGGGCGAGAGCGACTCGGATCCTATCCTAACGAAAAGTTGCATCCGCAAACCATGCCGTCCGACTACACCTCCGAATGCCATCAGAAAACAAACCGTTTTGAATAGTTGACTAGATCGGACTACGCCTTGTCACCGCCCTCAACAGCATTGTCAACAGCGACGTCCTCGGCGTTGGTCTCACGGTTCAGGCTCGTCTCGCGGTGCAGGAATGTGCTCTCCTTGACGGGGCTTCCACCCTGCTGACCGTTCTTCTCTTGTACGTTGTTGGCATTTTGTGGATGCGTGCCATTGGCGTTGTTTAGGTTCTGAGGGGAAATGTGTGGGATCTTTTCTGGGACAGGGTGTTCGCGGCCGATGGAGGTGACACCGATGTCTGAGGCTTTTCCGGCTTTGCTCAGGGCATAGTCGCCGCTGTCGAAGTATTTGCGCTCCTAAGCGGGAGGGGTTAGTTTGTGGAATGGTCGTGGCGGAAGAGCGGGGCGGGGTAGGTGAGGATTTTGGGCGGAGAAAATGTAATCATGTATATACCTTTAGCTTGTTCTGTAGGAGATCCTTCTTGTTGGGCAGTTTGCCATATAGGCGGAAGAGCCGTTGCTCATCTGGAGTCAGAGACTGCGACACGTCAGTTCCGTCCTAAACGAGCATGGTGGTTTGTGATATTTTCGCCGTCGGAAACTCGACGGTGAAATCTTTGGGGGATTTTTCTTTCGAGGGACGTACGCTGATGTCGACTTTGTTCTGCTGGTGCGGGTTCATCGTGAAGATTGTTCTGAGGTTTTGTTGCGCGGAGGAAGAGGAGCGTTGGGTGACGTCGGTTTTGGGCACGAGAAGTGGATGTTGGCGCGGGTGGAGGAGGGTTGTGTTTATTCTTTGTTCGGCGGTTGGGCAGGAGACAACAAGCGGGTTGGGTCTCTGGCTGCGAGTCTGTTGTCGTCGTCGCTGGTTCGTTAACTTTCTTGTTCCAGGGACAAGGGTGAATTGTGCCCAGGTGGTTTAAGGTTGGGTCGCTCCGGCAGCGGGCGATGAGTCGACGTTTCGTTGGACAGTGCTGGCTCTTACCCTGTGGTGGTTGCCTGAGGCAAAGTATGAACAACGACACTTGGATTCGCTGTCTGTTGGTAATATGACAAAGCTGCTTGTCGTTTACCTTGATGTACTTGTATATATATGTGTATATATACGCTGTACAGCTTCGCTCGACAGGGGGATTGCCTTCTGCGATAAGCACGACTATCAACGCCTTCCCGAGGTCCCGACAATGTGGATCGATGAGCACCTCTGCAGCACGCACACACTCTCTCTCCAAGACGACGCTGGCAATCGGGCGTTGTAAGAGTGATGGAATTGGCGCGACAGATGTCAGGGCGGTGTAATATGCCCTTCACTACCACTAGCTCCTAGGTAATGGAAACTCGAGAAGTTAGGCGGCAGGTGAATGTGGTGGGGCAGGCGCTGTTATGTATCTGACCGAAACGAAGGCCAGCGTCAGGCGTGCTTCGACAGCGGTCAATCAAGCCAATGCTTATGCACGATATCTGCTCGGATGCACGGGTGGGCAGATGGCAGAGCGGGAATTCGAGGTGAGGGTGAGGAAGGTAAGTTGTTGCTGGGTGGCTATTTAAGAGGTGCAGTCCGGCAGCGAGGGGAGTGTCCAGCACATTTATTGCGGGCTTCCCATCGCACACCCGATCTGGCCCTCAACGTCACGCGGGCCGAGCAATTGGGTATGGCATCCTCTTCTAGCACACAAAGTTACGCTGTCTCTGAGTGGCCCGCCATGATCGCCAGGCCCGGTGCTTTTCTGGAGACTGCCCCTACGGCCTTGGTGGACTCAGGGCACGTTTCACGCATGGATTACGCATTGCTACGGACAAGCCGTATTTCTATCTCCAGGCAGTGCAGTGGCAGCTTTCCTTCTGATATTCTAAATCCGTAGCGGCGGCTTCCTCTACCAAACACCTCCCATCCCACCGTCCCTCTGTCCGTGGAGAGGGGCGTGGCATCAAGTCCGAACCCTCGGATTGGGCTGGCCAGAGACCCTGCTGCGAGACACTAATCATTCACATGCTCTAGCAGCAGCTACTGCAGCACTTGTCCAGGAGAATTATTCGGCCGCTTTCAGACCAGAAACTGTGATGGAAGTCCTGCACATCGCCCACCACCATAACCGAACGACGTCGAAAAAGGAATTGGGAAAAGTCCATCCGCCACGCCCATTGGCCAATTCCACCTGCATCCTGCAGCTGACTCCCGCACCAAGAACAAGGCACACCGGCATATATTCCGTGTACTCGACGGCCATTCAGTGACCGACTTCTTGTGCAATCATGGCCAGCACCAAGCCTTCAGCCGGCAAGACTTTTGTAGTCGAGCACTTGGATCCCGAACTGGAGGAGTGGTCATCCCTTGAGTACTTCACCATTGCCAAAGAATGTCACGACAGTGATGCCCGATTCGTCCTCTCCTCCGTCCCCCAGTCCCTGAAGCTGCCTGAGAACTTGCAGCAAGCCAAGGGACTGACCGTCGAGAACCAAAGTATAGAGACCATATTTGCGGATCAAAAGGACAAGGTCTGCCTTTTAGACCCTGCAGCCTCCAGTGACCTCAGTCCCGAAGATGGCGACACTTTCAACGTCTTCCTATTCGGTGGCATCCTAGGTAGGTGACGAAACCCTTGGTAGCAAATATATTTGAAGCAGACTGACGCCAGAGTAGGAGATGATCCGCCCAGAGGCATGTATCTAGTCCAGCTGTACAACGTTATCAAACGGTCGGCTGACTCAAGGCCATCGCAGATCGAACTTCTGAACTGCGTAAGAAAGGTTACCAGGGTCGTCGATTAGGACCAGTGCAGATGACGACAGACACTGCTGTACGAGTTACCAGAATGGTGGTGCAGGAAAGAGGTATCTGCATCTCGTCAAAACTAGGAGATTATTTTCTGGAGAGTCACTAACCAAGCTACAGTGCCCCTTGAAAAGGTGCCATTCGTAGACCACCCAGAGTTGAAGATCAACCAAAACGAGAGTACAGAGATGCCCTTTCGCTATGTAATTGGTAAAGATGGGCACCCGATTATGCCTGAAGTAAGACCTAATTTTGGCTGATGTTATTTCTTGTCGTACTTACCAATACAACTACTAGGGTATGATGGAGCTTATCAAGAAAGACTCAGAGAAAGGACTTGGTGATCTACTATAAAGCATATGTTTGCTATGCTTAGTAGCTATTGCCCTGCAATATCAACCTTGGTAGTGCTACAAACGTTTAGGAATGCGCCACTGTGGCACGCAGACATCGACAGCTTTAGATCTCCAGAAAACCTACTCTTTTTGGAAATCATAGGTGGGATGTTGGATGTTGTGTGCGGGAAGATGGAGGTCGCACTGCTTCATAGTTAACGTAGCATTATTGATTGCTTAAGAAGTAGACATACATTTACAGGTGACATGCATAGAAAACAAGTCTCGTTGGCTATGGAGAGGCTGTACTCTGTAAGACTGCGTCGGTTTGTAGTGGTACCTAGAAAAAAAATAATTGCGACTAAAAATCTAACAACCATATATCTATTGCGATCTTTGTGTCATAGGCGAGATGGGACAAAAAGCCCTTGTATTTGTGGGTGTATATAGCTATCGAGTCCTTGGTGTGAAGTGAGGATATACATCGAGTATGATAGTTAGTTGGTATGGCCATGATCTTTTTTTTACCGTAAATACAGTGCTGAGTGCAATGAACTTATGGAGGCGTTTATTTTTAAAAGACCCAGAGCTATGCGTCTAGGGATACGGGCTTCCTCGTATAGGTGCAGAAGACGAAGGTGGATTGATCCTTTGGATCTCTTGGAGGGAAATAAGCTTGGGTAGATCATGATGTGTACTGGGAAGATGAGGGCGGATTTGAGGCAGGCTATGCAGCTTGAGCCTGTCGGCCAGTGAGGATTTGTTGGGTCTGAAGCCGGAGACAGGATAGTGAAACTCAGATGAGGGTTAGCGATTCATGGTGATGCTGGCCCCCTGCTAACTGTCTGCTCTCTCGCTAGTGGAGTCGCAGGATGGATGGGGGATGGGAGGGATCGATTGCGGCGAGACCCTAACCTAAGTCCCCGTTCCTGCCGCTGACCTCCGTGTACCGTGTACCGTGTACGGACTACGTACTCTTCTATTCTGGGCAACAACAAGGACAAAGCTTGGGAAATCTTCAAAGACCAACCGCCTCTGCACAACACCCTCACCCAGCTGCACCCCACGCCAGCACCTCCTCCATCCACCTATACGAGTCGCCTTTCTCCATAGACACCCCAGAGGCTGCCGTGGAGGAATTCCCAGGCGCTGCATTCCTACAACCGCATCTCTCTCTCCCTGGTCATCCCTCACAGTCAGCCGAATCCCCAGGCCACGAGTCCTCTTCCAACCCGCCTTACGACGATTCGAATGCCAATACTCCCCGACGCTGAATACGCGCCTCTCTTTCAATAGCATTCTCTGTACTTCTCACTCGCTCGCCCCCTTTTTCCACCACCGGCCCCCGACAAACCACAACTCATAATCTTCAACACCTTCCTTTGACAAATAGTCCCATGAGATAACTGTAGTGTTCCGGACGACTCGCGACGCCTGCGCTTTTCCCACGCTCTCTTTTTTCGTCGACAGAATGGTCTTCACACATTCCCCGTTCAGATGGCGGAACGGGGGTTTCCTAGCATTGTTAACCACTAGCATACTCTCTGCAACCTCATGGATACCCGGAGCGAGCGCGGATAAAACCGCCGCGGATTACTTTGTGCATTCTTTACCTGGGGCGCCCGAGCCTCTGTTGAAGATGCACGCTGGGTAAGCTATTTTTGCAGATTCATGCATGATCACTCCCGCTAATCTCAAGCCTTGGATAGGCACATTGAAATCACCCCCGAACATCATGGCAATATCTTCTTCTGGCATTTCCAAAATCGCCACATCGCGAACAAGCAGCGAACTGTCTTGTGGTTAAACGGAGGCCCCGGCTGCAGTTCTATGGATGGCGCGATGATGGAGATTGGACCTTATCGAGTGAAAGAAGGAGGGAAGCTCGAATATAATAACGGTTCTTGGGATGAGTTCGCCAATGTTCTGTTCGTGGATAATCCCGTCGGGACAGGTTTTAGTTACGTCGATTCAAACTCTTATCTACATGAACTTGACGAGATGAGGGATCAATTCATCATATTCCTGGAAAAGTGGTATGCACTCTTTCCCGAATATGAGCATGATGAGGTTGGTATGCATTTGCATTTTGACACAATATGAATGCTAACAAAATGTAGCTTTACATTGCTGGAGAATCTTACGCGGGCCAGCACATCCCGTACATCGCTCAAGGTATCCTTGAACGAAATAAGAAAACCACTAAAACACCATGGAAGCTTTCTGGACTGTTAATCGGCAATGGTTGGATTTCCCCTGTGGATCAATACTTCTCCTATCTTCCATTTGCCTATGAACGTGGCCTTATACAATCTGGAACCGACGCCAGCAAACGCGTGGAGAATCAACAAGCTATCTGCGCCAAAAAGTTAGATGACGGTGGCAAGGATCATGTCGACACCCACGATTGCGAAGCAATTATGCTTCAGATTCTGGAGGAGACCAAAGACACCAAAGCGGACTCCAAGCATCAGTGTGTGAACATGTACGATATCCGTCTTCGAGATGATGATTCCTGCGGCATGAACTGGCCTCCGGATCTTAAAACGGTAACCCCATATCTCCGTCGTGATGATGTGACGAAAGCTCTTCACATCGATGCAGACAAGAACACAGGTTGGGAAGAATGCAATGGTGCGGTATCAATAAATTTCCGCGCGCGAAATAGTATCCCGTCCATCAAGTTCCTACCTGATCTCCTGGCCGAAGTCCCCGTCGTACTTTTCTCCGGTGACCAAGACATGATCTGCAATCATCTAGGAACCGAAGCTATGATCAACGGTCTTCAATTCAACGGCGGTAAAGGTTTTGAGATTTCTCCCGGTGTCTGGGCACCCCGTCGTGACTGGACATTTGAAGGCGAGCCCGCAGGTATCTACCAAGAAGCCCGCAACCTGACATACGTTCTCTTCTACAACTCAAGCCACATGGTCCCATTCGACTACCCCCGCCGCACCCGCGACATGCTCGATCGCTTCATGAACGTGGATATTAGCGCCGTCGGTGGTGACCCAGTTGATAGCCGCATCGACGGTGAGAAAGGCCCCCTTACCTCCGTAGGCTCCCACCCCAACTCCACCAAGCACGAAGAACAGGAACTCCAGAAACTCAAGGACGCCCAATGGAAAGCCTACTATCGCTCCGGCGAAGTCGCCCTTATCGTCGTCGCAATTCTCGCTGGTCTCTGGGGCTGGTTCGTCTGGCGCGATCGCCGTCGTCGCGCTAAAATGGGCTATAAAGGCGTCGATGAGGATGGAGACGATGGCCGTGAGTCTCTTATGATGGGTATGGGACTAGAGAACTTTAGAAAAACGAGAACGAGGCGGGATCTCGAGGCCGCGGATTTCGATGAGCGTGAGCTTGATGGCTTAGACTCGTCCGCCGAGGCACAAAGGCCGCTGAATGGAAAACCGGCTAACGGCGCAATGGGGAGTGTGCAGAATGATAGTCGATATTCCCTTGGTGAGGCGAGCAGTGATGGGGAGGATAGTAGGGAGAGGAGACCTTAGTTGGTTTTTCCTCCTTCTATACCTCTTTTTTGCTAAGAAGAGTTTTGTTGTTTTTCTGTTTCGAGGATCATTGTTTTGAGTATTACGGTGATGGGAAAAGAAGTAGAGAGAAGAGTCATCACTATAGCTATATGCATGGCTAGGCGTTTGGGGGAGTTTGATTATGCAATTGATTACGGGGTTCTATGTATTGTTATTTGTGAATGAAAATTTAGGGTCAATCAAGACTACGAGTATCAAACATGCTATATTAAATGTGATAGAACGCTCCATTAGAGATTCTTCATTCGAAAGTTACTAAGAGTCATACGTTTAGTATAATTAAAGCTAAGCTAAGCTACAGAGTCCAGGCCTGCTAGCAACCCAGCCAAACCCAACTACCCAACACGAAGACGACCCTTTGATATCTTTCCTCTGAAGAGAATAGTAGTAGGAGTTAGAGAGATGGAAAACTTCCCTTTCCACCCACTATTCTCCATCCCGTTCCCATGACATCATTTCCAGTTTTGCTAAGACCCCGGTAGGTAATCCGTTGTAAAAGAGTTAAAGTACAGAGATTTGATTGAGAAGCTTTGATTGATGATCAAGGAAAAAATTCGATCCCTAGTGGCTTTTTAGAGACCTAGTGGACTGTGAGTTTTGAACGTGTCATAAACCTGTAAAGGGGGGTAGACTTTGAATATCCTTGAGCGGAGGTATGCCCTTTTCCCCCTTTTCTTGCTATTGACTTGAGGTGGTGAATTAGGCGGTCAGTAACTAAGGTCCAATGGCATGCATTCCTTAATATTGTAAGTTATTGGAAGGAAGCTTACAAGGATGGAGGAGGCGGGACCGAGTTGTAGCCAGCTGGGGAAGCGGAAGCACCTGGAGGAGGCGGGGGTGGTGGTTGCTCGGATGGCGGAGGTGGTTGAGCTGCTGTGCCGGGAGGTGGAGTAGCTTGAGCACCTCCAGTATTTTGCTGCATCCAATATTGATAGTATATCAGGTAGTTGCTGTATCCGCCGTAGGCGGCATACGGATCTTGTCCAGTAGTGGCCAAGTATTGGGCATATGAATTCGCGTCGAATCCACCGGTAGTTGCGGGGGTGCCGGGTGTAGCTGATGCCGAAGATTGATCACCATATCCGCCGTAGCCTCCATAGCCTCCCTGACCGTAACCACCATATCCTCCTGCTTCATTGCTATAACTGTTGTTCCTATCACGGTCTCCACGATCTCCACGGTCTCGATGGCCATAACCTCCTCCATGACGTCCATTAGAATGACCTCCATCGTTGTTGTACCTGTGGGACGGTCCACGCTCCTTAAATTCATCGTAAGCCTGCTTGACATTCTTAAGAAGGTCCTCACAGAGGTCACGCGCAGTTTTTACGTTGTCTGGGTTGGGGCCCCTAAATATATGTTAGGATGTACAGACCTACCAAACTCACACCGAAAAAGAACTTACGCAACATGCAAGTACATTGGTTCATCACTCTCATGTCCAAGATTGGGGTCCATGAAGCCAGAGCCTCGTCCCTTGATCTGCACGCGGCAACGAGTCTCTTGTTGGATATGCTTGACGTAGGCACCACCAGCACCGACAACCTGTGCACGCAAGTTGAAGCCATTGATGGGCTCCAAGTCAACGGGGATTTTTTCTTCTGGCCATTTGCGCTGTGAGAGATCAGCATATCAACCACAAAGTAATATTAGTAGAAATTCTTACACGGCCAAGTTCATCCCGCTCGACATGCTCCGGTTCGCGACGGCGAAATCTTCGTTGATCTATCAATTCGGGCAGATCCTGGGCCATTGTTTCGTCGATCTTCGCAACGGCTTTATCGAGACCCTCCTTGGTAGTACTCGTGATATGCAGAAATAGCGGCGGG
>AJFL01003166.1:0-12202 GCA_000467735.1 Rhytidhysteron rufulum CBS 306.38
GCATCGTTCTTCGGCTTGTCATTTGTAGCAGGACTATCGGTAGCGCCTCGGCCAATGGGGCTGCGACTGCGACGGGACTCTGAATATCGAGAAGAGGGCGAACGGGAGCGACGGTCGAAACGAGAGGAACGCGACTCTGCTTGATCGAAGCGCGAACGCTTCGTGGGTTCGGTTGGCATGGCTGAAGCCTAGGTAGGTATTAACAAAGGGGATCTTTGGTAATGCGAAATTGAAGGCGCTGGAGTACGTGCCGCGATGCCTGCGCGTGAGGGTCGGACTGCGGGTGGGGGGTAAAAGAGAGAGATGGAGAGAAGCGGCTTAGTTCTGTTGGTGTTAAAGAAGAAGAAACGAAACGCAACTTCACCAGGCCTTGGCGCGCCAAGCGCTCTGTCTGCCTGCCTCAGCGCTCAGTTGTCCCAGTGGCTGCAACTCGGTGGACAAGGGTTCTCTCCGCACGTGTTCGGCTCCGCCATCGCTCCGATTATCTGGACCGGGCGCTGATTCAGGATAAGATTCACGAGCGCACCCCGACCTCCAGTTCTTCTTTGTGTCTCCGGTCCCGGTCCAGTCATCGACACCAACCCGTCCACCACAAAATTTCTCTCTCGACACGCTCAATCGCTGCTCAATTGACCTCCCCAGGGTCGTTGCAGCTCACCATGGCCTCCAGGCGAGCATTACAAGCTCTACCACTCCGAAATCGTTTGTTCCGCCCTTCCCCAGCATTTGTCCAGCGACGATGTGAAAGCTCCTCCTCCACCCAAGCTCTGGCATACAAAGCCCTCCATCGCCGCATCGCACCCCTGCCTACCGAAGACCAGCCGCCAGCATGGTCCGCCCAAGCCGCCGTCAGCAGCATTCTCTACGAGACCCCGCTCCCCTCACAGGCACCTCCAAAACGCCATATCCTCAATTGCCTCGTCCAGAACGAGCCTGGTGTTTTGTCCCGTGTCTCCGGTATCTTGGCTGCCCGCGGTTTCAACATTGACAGCTTAGTTGTGTGCAATACTGAGGTTGACGACCTGTCCCGCATGACGATCGTGCTTCAAGGACAGGACGGTGTCGTTGAACAGGCTCGTCGACAGCTTGAGGATCTGGTACCCGTCTGGGCTGTGTTAGATTACACTACCGCGCCTCTTGTCCAGCGCGAACTCCTTCTGGCCAAGATCTCTATCCTCGGACCTGAATACTTCGAAGAGCTTCTTGCCCACCATCGTGAAATGGTTCAATACCCCGACACTGAGGAATTAGACGCCACTGAGCAAGAGCTAACGGCGCAGGCGAGCCTTGCTGCTCAAGAATCTCTGCGGAAGGACTACCACCCAAGCAAGTTAGCTGTTAGTCAAGCACTACGACACAAGCATGAACATCTCGCGGCCATCACCCACTTGACTCATCAGTTCGGAGGAAAGGTCCTCGACATCAGCACCAACAACTGTATTGTGGAAGTTTCGGCCAAATCCACAAGAATTGACTCCTTTATGAAGCTTGTCGCTCCTTTTGGTATCCTAGAATCTGCAAGAACAGGTATGAAGTCACAAACCTTTCACATGTTATACCCTATCTCTAACTTTTCCTCTTAGGTCTAATGGCTCTGCCACGTTCCCCACTTCACGGACCAAACGAAGTTGAAGAGAAGGAAGCTCAAGACGTCGTCGACCAGAGCACTCTTCCCCCAGGTTAAATGTGTCCAAAATATCGGTAAAATGGGTTTGGGGTTCTAACATGGCTGCAATTGCTTAAACATTTAGCCAATTGTGCGTGCGTACTTATACGGATCAAATCGGAGCTAGTGGTCTGAAAAGGCGTTGGTTGCGCCTGGGAATCTTGGAGTAGACAGATGAGAAATCGCGCCGCGACGTGGTGCGGCTTGTGTAGCAATAAACAGATTTCACTTCAAGCTTTCGTTGGGGGATCTTGACTCATCACTGAAAATTATATCTAGCTCGATGCTTTCAAAGCACTCTCAAATGACTCTCTATAGTCAAAACCAATGGTCTTGGGTAAGGTCAGGATGTCTTATCGACACCATGGTGAGTCAGATTACGACTACGACAAGCACGACTATTTCACTACTATCCATTATTTTTCATCTCCGCGGGCCCCCTCTTATCTAATTCACGATCTTCCCTTTATTAACAACGAACGCTTCCAGAGCAGCTATCAATCAAATTAGCACATACACATCTTCACATCAAATAGAAAATCACTTACACATTGCAGAGTAGAGCCTATTTTCCGCCTCCCTGAAGACAACGGAGCGTGGACCGTAGAAAACCTCATCGTCAACCTCCTGTTTGTGACGAGGCAGACAATGCATGAACTGCCAATTCTCCTTCGCACCACCACGTTTCGCCAAGTCATTAGTGATCTGGAAGCCCGAGAAGGCTTTCAAGCGCTTTGCAGTTTCCTCTTCCTGACCCATAGATACCCAGGTGTCGGTAACGAGGATATCAGCATTCTTGACTGCCTCTTCAGGAACATTCGTCTCAATAAGTTGACTTTGGCTTGAACTAGTCGTAGTGGTTTCATTGATCATATCCCGCATGAACGAAGGGATGCCATACCCCTCAGGTGTCGCAACGGCAATATCAACACCAAGTTTCTTGCACGCAATGGCGAGGTCAAAGAGAACGTTGTTAGCATCACCAACCCAAGCAATCTTTAGGCCTTCAAGACCGAGGGTTGGGCTGCTGGTGTTCAGCACAATGGGACTCGCTTCGTATATGGAGAGGTAGTCTGCGATGATTTGGAGGGGGTGGTAGAGGTCCGAGAGGGCGTTGATGACGGGGACAGTGGAGTGCTTGGCTAGATCTGCGACATCGGAGTGGGGGCCTACACGAGCGAATATGGCGGCAGTCATGCTGGAGAGGACAATAGAGGTGTCGTAGAGGGATTCATTCACCTGGGGATTCTGGTTAGTAACATATTCAGGTCAAAGTTGGTCGTTTTGAGGAAGCGTACTCCGAGCTGGATATCATCTTTACCTAAGAACATTGGGTGGCCTCCCATCGATGCTATGGCTCCTTCTGTTGATATCCTTGTGCGGGTACTTCGTTTGCTGAAGGTCATAGCTACGGTCTTCCCCGCCAATGCCGATTGGAAATGGAGGGGGAACCCAGCACCTTTGAAGCTTTGTTTATGTGAGTGAGCATTTTTGACCAGCTGGGAGAATTCAGCAGGAGTAAGGTCTGCGATTGAGAGGAGATGTCGAGGAGCGAATGGTGAGGTCGGTGGGGTTGTAGGAGCGGAGTAGAATCGGCATTGAGCCTTTGTGAAGCTTCGCAAAGCGGATGGTGAAGGGCGGAAGAGAGGCATTTTGTGGTATATGAGTAGCTAAATCACCAATGCGAGCAATTAAAGTTATTTATACGCGGTGCGCAGGAGCTTGGAGTCACGACTTGGTATTTGATTTTTTGCTTATCGAGTTAGCCAGCTGCAAGCTGTGGATCATTGGCCGTGAGTCAATAATCCGGGGTGAAGCTACGGGATTGGCTCGGCTCGCGCACCTACCTTATCTGACAGGGGCGCCGGCGGCCGGGCTGTGCTGTGCTGTACTTCCAAGCCACTGCCAGGACATCTGATGACGACCAAGATGCCTGCTTGATCCGAGTACACTTCATCACTCCCGCCTCACCCTTACGCCTCCATAACTCCTCGAAACCCACCTCTCTTTGACCACGAATGCTTCCCTAGATTCTTATTCGACTTCACACCACCATTTCCTTTGTTATCAATCATGGATACGCCCACCGAAGCGTGGGGTTCCACCCGGAACTCCAGCCGCCCTTCCTCCCAGAAGTCCACTCGTTCGACCAAATCAAGCCGGTCTCAGATCTCCAACGGGTCTACGGAACGAACACCGTTGTTGTCTCAGCAGGATAGGGAAGACAGAGGATATGGAGATGACTTGGTCCATAATGATGAAGAGACGGAACAAGAACAGGAACAAACCCCGGCACGCAGGTCTCTCTTACGCTCGTTGGCCGGTTCACTGCATTCGAAGCCCGGAATCAGACGGAGATGGCCGAGCATTGTGGCTCTTTTGATTCTGCTCATTGTTTTTGTCTGTATTCTGTTTGGCTTCCTGGCTTCCGAAGGCGTTGAGGAGTATGCCCAGCAGGCTGCAGACTTCAAGCCAACCAGGGTTGCCCTGGACTCCCTCACTGCGAATGGGGTAAAAGTCCAAGTAGAGGGAGACTTTCAGATGGATGCATCGAAAGTTAAAAAGACCTCTGTCCGAAGGATTGGGAGATTCGGAACTTGGATTGCAAGAGAAGTCGAGAGTGGTCCTACCGATGTGAAGGTCTATATCCCCGAGTATGGCAATGTGCTTGTGGGTAAAGCCAAAATCCCCGGGATCAAGGTCAATATCCGCAACGGACACATGACACACCTTTCTTTCGTTACCGAGATCATGCCTGGATCTTTCGATGGCATTCGCAACATTGCCCATGATTATCTCGATGGGCGTCTTGGTTCACTAACGATCCAGGGCAAGGCTGAAGTACCACTCAAGTCTGGCCTTCTGCGTCTAGGAAAGCAGGTTATCGAGCAATCTCTAGTTTTTGAAAGTAAGTGAAGACACTATTTGACGATGAAGTATACATCGTCTTACCTAACACGTGCTAATACATCATGCCTGTAGACAAAAACATTCCAGCACTTCCAAAGTACAATATCACTCGATTAAACCTCAGAGAGGCTAATCAAGGAAGTAAGGGCATGGGAGCTGATGTGTCAGTGGTAGTTGCCAACAAATATCCATTCGACCTTGCTGTGCCTCCGGTTGCTGTCGACGTTCTCGTAGACAACTGCATGCCCACAGAGCCTCACATTAAGGTTGGAGAAGCTCAGACTAAACAAATCCACATCGAACCGAAGACAGACCTATATGTCAATGTCACGGGTAATGTGAAGAAGCTTCCAGATGCCCTTACAGCGATGTGCCCAGATTCGATGAAGTCTCCACTCGACACCTTCATCGGCAATTACATGCATGGCGAAGATGCAACAGTATATATCAACTGCTGCAAATTCCCCGATCCGGACACTCCTCGATGGACTCAAGACTTACTTAAGGACATTACCGTTCCTGTTCCCATGGTTGGTCGCAGCTTCGAAAATCTTATCAAGAACTTTACCTTGGATGATGTACACTTCCATCTACCCGATTTTCTTGCTGACCCCGGGACTCCCGAATCCCAGCCCAGGATCTCCGCCGTCGTAAAGGTGTTAGTCGGATTGCCTGATGAGATGAATTTTCCCCTCGACGTAGACCGTGTTCGTGCCTTTGCCGACGTTTACTATAAAAAGAAGAAGTTGGGAATTTTGCATCTTGAGAAGTGGCAGAAGGCAAACTCATCGAGAATTGAGGCTCATGATGACGAAGGAGCTTCCCTCTTGGTGGAATCGAGCATCAAGAAGGCTCCCCTCGAAATAACGGATGAGGACCTCTTCAGTGAAATAGTCCAAGCACTTATCTTTGGCGACGAATCCATCTTCCTTGCTATTAAAGCGGAAGTTGATGTTGGAATGGACACGCCGGTTGGGAAATTTGCGGTACAGAAGATTCCAGCCGAAGGTGTGGTGCCTGTCAAACGTTCGTGACCTCGTTCGTAGCCCTTTATCAAACGAATTCATGACTCATTGCTAACTTGCCTGCCTGGTATAGCGATTAAAACCGGAAACGGAATTGGCTCCGTGTCACCTAAAATCGGAAACCTCACGATCCTCGACACAAGCTCAATGTCCCTGACCTTGCAGGCCCATGTTAACTTCACGAATCCAACCAAATATACAGCAACTGTGCCATACTTCAACATCAACATATTAGTTAACAACACCGTACTCGGACAAGCTACAGTAGAGAACGTCACTGTCCGTCCAGGAAACAACACTAATATTATCGCTAAGGCCGTGTGGGATCCAGCTACGAACAGCGGTGAAAAGGGAAAAGAAGTGGGCAAGGAGCTACTTTCCCAATATATTTCCGGTTCGTCCACTAACTATGATCGCGATCTGTTCAAATTCTAACATGATTGACAGGATACAACACATCCTTGACCCTGCAAGCCCATGCTGGCACTATTCCTTCACAGCCCGCGCTTGGCCTCGCTCTTGCAGAGTTCCCAATTGATTTCCCAACACCGAGTCTTCGAACGCCGAAGAATCCATCTGATGGGGATGATGGTGATGATGACGACTCATCGCCTCATTTCATTCAAGGCGCGACCATGCACTTGATTAGTTCCACTGCTATTTTTACTCTTTCTTCGCCACTGTCAACCACCACCCTCTACATCACCTACCTCAATGCAACGGCCTTGTATGAGGGTCACCCAGCAGGGAAGATCTTATACGACCTTCCATTTGCGGTCCCACCTGGTCTTTCTCAAACGCCCAGGTTGCCAGTTGATTGGAGTTTGGGAAGCGTGGGTTACGATGCCATCAAGAAGGCACTCGGAGGAACGCTCAAGCTAAAGGCCTTTGCAGATGTTGGTGTGAGAGTGGGTAAGTGGAACCAGAGAGTTTGGTTTAAGGGCGGCAGTATTGGGGCAAGTGTCCGGTTGTGATCGTATCGTTTAACTCGTTTTGTTGGAAGATGTTGTGTTGAGCAAATCCTGCATTATCCACTTTGGATGTACTACCGTGTAGGGAGACTCTATCCCTACATTTTTCTTGTTTCTTTCTTGTGTAAAATTTTCATTGTCAGGCGTTTATTGGGAAGGCGTCCCGGCGCTTCTGGTACCTAGAGTCAGTGCAAATGCTACAGTGACATTCCTGCCTACAATGAATAACACGTTCAACAAAGAAGTGAAAAAACAAGCCTCGGCGCAACCACCGGACAGCCTTCATGAAAATTTCAAGCACGTGGGGGTCTCAAGGGCACAATTCGGGAGAAAGCCAGCCGAACCGTGTGATGTTAATGCAATCGTGGGGAGTCCGGCCGGCTAAAAGGGCTCGGGTGGTATTTCCGGGTCGGAGAAGTGAACAAAGGCGTAGCGTTACACCATGCACGGCTTCGGGAGGAGATGCACAGGTTAGCGTGTGAGGGAGGCTGATACCAAGGCCGAGATTGTTGAGGTTCGAGAAGAACCTTGGAAACTTTGGAAGGTTTGGCAAGAAAAGGGAAAATCTTCGAAAAGACCGGTGCGAAGCTAAAACCCGTAGAGCTCTCCACAGGGCTGAGATTGGCGATGAGCTGCGATCGGTGATGGCGGCCGTGGGCGGTTGTTAGCGTGTCGCTGCTCTTGTCCTCCTATTTTTTGGGCGATACGCTGGTGGAGGTTTGCGTTTCTATGGGAATAGCTGGGGATTGGCTGGTGAGGATTTATTGTTTTGAAATAACTCGAAGATTTGGAATAGGGGGTTGGGGACAGGTGCGCGCCGAGAATGCAGAGTCTTCTTTTCTCAACCGCATCTCAAAACGTTTAGGGAAAGATATATTGCCATGTACCTACACGAAGCAAAAGACCAAAAGATTAGATTAGATGGAATTAGCTTATATGGGACTATGATAGCAGCCATGATGTCATTGCAGTCGCAGTC
Source organism: Rhytidhysteron rufulum CBS 306.38 (assembly GCA_000467735.1). Classification (NCBI taxonomy): domain Eukaryota; kingdom Fungi; phylum Ascomycota; class Dothideomycetes; order Hysteriales; family Hysteriaceae; genus Rhytidhysteron; species Rhytidhysteron rufulum. The sequence continues at coordinate 7,552 of AJFL01003166.1, forward strand.
AAATGTTAACGTTGTCAAGCATCCTTGTCTGGGACGACAATGTATCATTGCAGGGCATTTGGACTTGACGTGCATAACGGCGTCTAACGTTCTATGTGCTACTGCTGCTTGAAGCTACCGCTTGCTGACGAGTGCATGCAGCAGAACTGAGTGAGAGCCATGGTAATATCGAAACCATTGTCGTTTCCTCTTTCAGACGTCAACCTGTCCACTCCTCCACTCCTAAGCGAACCTCGAACCTTGATCGGACGTACCTCCAACCAACCCCATCGCAGGCAAGATGGGTTCAGCAAATCTTGAGATTGTCGAATACGATGAAGCAAGCAATATTGTCTCCACATATGTCCACTCGGACCCGCTCACATCAGGTCCAGGGAGTCGAGTGGATGTCATTGTATGTCTTCCTCCCCATTGCTCGTAAAGTTAGAACTGACCACATCCCAACACAGCGCCCAGCCGAAACCAAGACCTATTGGCAACAATTGCTGGATGTCTTCTTACCTGCAGGTTATCCGCAGAGCGTGACCGAAGATTATCTTGAGTGCGTATCCCCTCCTCTCCAACGGACCACGGCCAGTTGGTCATTTGCTGTCAGCACGACATGTATGTAACACGCACTAATATGCACGTCTTCTACGATGATTAGATACCAAATATACGTCTGTCTCCCCACCTGTCGCCCGTGTTTCGTGATTGACATTCGATCAGGACTCTTTGCAAGCATTCTCGAGTTCAATTGCCGGTCTTCTGTCCTCTCGTGCTGTTTTGGAAGGTTTGTTTACAGCTCATTGGAATTGTTTTCATATGAAGTCATTGACTCTCCCACGGGTCTGGGTCCGTGGTGAAACTTCCCTGCCCAGAATTTTGATTAATGCCGCTTTCGATCGTCTTTCCTTGCAGTTCCGATCACCCATACTAATCGAGCATGGTGTATAGGTGTCGGGGTTGGAGATGCATCTGCATCACCCACTGCAGCGCTCCTGCTGTCCGTACTTCAAGAGTCCATGGGTCGAATAGCGACGATTCTTTTCGCGCATCGTCTGGGTACATCCCTGGAACCCGAGTGTAAGATGTATCGACTTGCGGCAGACATCTTCAACGATACGGCAATGATCCTCGACTGTCTTTCACCGGCATTTCCGAAGACCATTCGCGTCGTCATTCTCAGTTTCTCCAGTGTGCTCCGTGCTCTGTGTGGTGTCGCTGCAGGGAGCTCCAAGGCGAGTCTCAGTGCGCATTTCGCAAAGTACGGCAATTTGGGCGAGCTGAATGCTGTAAGTATTCAATGTTATTGTTTGACTAACAGCTTCATGCAGTCAATCTTCATTCATTTGGAATTCCCACGTGTTTGTATATGAAAAGATAAGCTTGGTGCTAATTCATTAGCAGAAAGACTCAAGCCAAGAAACTATCATATCGCTCCTAGGGATGTTGGTAAGTAGCCAAGCATCGATCTGCTCATTGACTTAGTTTCCGATTTCGGCTCATCAGGCTGATTGTGGATCAATCAATAGGCTGGCAGCGTCGTCGTGTCCTGGGTGTCGTCCCCAATATACACATGGTCTACCCTTATCTTACTTCTGTCAGTCCACTTAGCAATGAACCATGCGGCCGTACGGGCTGTAAGCATGCACTCACTTAATCGTCAGCGGGCCAATATCGTGTTTTCGCATATCATCCAGCATGACAAGCTACTGACACCAAAAGAAGTTTCCGAGAAGGAGCGCATCTTTGAGAAAGATGGTGTTCTGCGGTTGTCTTCCGATCAAATTGTCGGATCTGGGAGAATTGGAGTTCAGATGGAAACCTTATTGAAACGTCTGGGCCCAAGCCACATCCGGACCAGAGCGATCCAGCTTGAAGCCATCAAGCTCTCCGAACTCATAGAGCTTTATGCCGATGAAGCATACATTCTTTGGTTTGATGCCAGTAATTCGGAGGCGCTCATTGTTCTAAAGCAAGGAAGCAAAGCTACCGACCAACTAAAGGCATGGTTACAGGCGTTGCTGCTTGCCAGTCAAGCAAAGGCAGCTACAGGACAGGCAGGGCCGAATGCGGAAATCAATGAATTGCGCGTCACGCTGAACCGGGCACGACGAACATTTGATTCATATGCGCAAAGGCTTAGAAAGGCAGGTTGGGACCTGGATATTGCTGCACTTGAAACTACGTCTGGTACACGTGCAGTTATCAAACCGTCAAGCGAGAAGGAATCATCATCTAGGAGATAGGCGAACGCCTGCTTAGGGTGATCACTCCCGCCTTCAACAAACCTTGTCCGTCAATGCTCCGTGAAGGTATACTCCAGTCTCCCGAAGCCTCCCCGTCTTCTTGATAGTTCGGTCCGCATTGATAATTTTCCTCCGGAGCGTACCTACGGGGCATACGGACATGTTTCCGAAGCTTGGAGGCTCTAACGGCCTGATGGCACATGTGGCATACGTAGCATGATGTCTCGAATCACGTACTACAGCGTGGCAGAGTGGCAAAGCTTTTTTCAATTCCGGGTTAAGGGCAAAGAGCGGATGAGATGACATGAGACAAGGAGAAAGGATGTTATCGTGAATTGAGGAAGGTGTATAGCCAATTTTGCTGTGAAGGAACCCAATCAAGCATCGTAGGGCTGCCAGACCATGAAAGAAAAAAAATTATTATTATTGAATTGGTACGTGCGGTGCCTGCATACCCGACGGTCGGTGTTGATTGACTTAAGGTGTTGAGATCTGGACGCGCAGCCTAAACTCACCGCTACGGAGTAATAATTATCGCATGACAGCTGGGCGAGATTCCGAAGAAGCGCGTGCGTTGAAAGGCTCCGGAGGGCGTTGGATGGTTGAAGCACGAGGCACAGGTTCGGACGTGGACAAAGAGACGGCGAGGCTTGAATGGCGCAAGAAGATATTTTGACGAGTTCTTTCGGCCTTTTCACGATCAGGCAACGTTGATATAAGCGCGAGGCTCACGAGGCGTCCAGTCACTGGACCGACGAAGGGCTGGACATCGGATTGCTCGGTGGTGGCTTTGAGGCCAACCCTTTCTGGCAGGCTTCTAGAAGACCGTCTTATCTGCATGGAAGGATTAGCAGAACAGGGGCATTCCAGTAAGCGTGAGATGCTGACGTTTCACGACCGCCTCGCGAGCCATTTGCCACTCGGGAAGAGGTTGAGATTTGGGAAGGTCGCAGATGGGATTATTGCTTGTGCAGAGAGCCTTGATTTGCATGGTCCCTGCTGGTTGGGATCGTGTGAGTGGTGAGTGAGAGGACACGGCAAGACGAGGAGGTGGAGGAGGATCAGGACGCAGGATCAGGATCTCGATGTGGCCTTTTGGTCTGAGGCTCTTTCTGAGCTCAGACAGTGCAGGACAGAAATGCAGGTGGATCGCGATAGCAAATGTCACCAGTTATCAGACGGGAATGCGATGATGACGGCAGGGCCCTCTTGCTCCAGCAGCGCGCAGACAAAGAAGCAAAGACAGAAGGGAAGCGAACGCAACATGCCGTTAGCCTTGGTTGGACGATTGTCCCAAGCTAGGGCAGCCTTGGGTCTAGGGTGGAGCCTATGACAGCAAGCAACCTATTGGTGACGCGACTGGGCCGGGTGGGGTTTGCTGGGTGTGTTGTTTTGGGTGAGGGAGCGCAGAGGAAGTGGGAGTGTGAGGGAGGGTCAACGTCTGCTCTAGCTAGTAGTGAGCCTGTGGTGTGCTCCACGGTATGCCATCATCCCGTTACGCCCCGTCAACGTCGATATTATATTGCTTTGTTTATTATTGCGCTGCGAACAAGGGCCCGGCCAGAGATCAATCATGCATTCCAGCGGTTTTCCCCTTCGCGGCAGCTGGACCGGCTTACCCTGCCTGTTCATGTTCATGGAAGCCAAAAAGAAGCTTGGAAGGGCGTTTGTTCCCGGCTGAAGCTCTCGTGACTGCTGCTCTCTGCCCCAGTCGCGAGTCCCAGCAGCGCATCATGGATCTCTGTCGTCTGAACAGCAGCGGCCACGCCAAGCACGTCGCCGGTTGACCCGAAGTTGCGGCGAGAAATACGATAGAGAGCGGCAGCGTGGAGTAACAGCTAATTAACACAGCGCAGGCAGGGTACAGTGCGCGCTCTGCTAGCAAGGCCAGCCAGCGCCATCACGACACTACACGACACGGACAGTGGGAGCCAGCGGCGCCGACGGGAGTCATGCGCAGAAGTCGTGACAGAGAGGACAGAGACGGAGCGGTAGCAGCAGCAGAGCAGCAGAGCAGCAGACTGAGAAAGAGTGTGGCTTTCTGATGAGCAGTCGACGCAAAACTCAGGCCAGGCGGTGGTGAAGGGCAGACGGTGCGACAGTGGTGGTACTTTTGGGCTTTTGGCCGTGGCAAGGTCAAGCCAGGCCTTGGAACGACTAATGGCAGAAGGTTTCGGGCCCAGCTAAGCCGTTTCAGCAAGGAGCTGCAACAGGCGCCCAAGGGCACCCTGCGCCCGCAGCGTATCGCATCTCGTGCTGTGGCCCGGGGCAGGAGGCGTGGATGGGCGGCTTCTTTGTGCCTTCTAGCGTTTCGATGGTGGTAAAGCGGCATGCCGACGAGCAGCAGCGGCATCAGCAGCAGCAGCGCTGATTGGAGTCGAAGCTCGGGAGAAGCCAGCAGCCAGCAGCCAGCGCCCTGG
>AJFL01003168.1:0-44400 GCA_000467735.1 Rhytidhysteron rufulum CBS 306.38
ACCCTGGGTACGTGGTATGTACGGAGGATTACGTTAGGGAACTTGTGTATGTAGAAGCGCTTATTATGATTGAATAAGAAGGCTTCTTAGGGAAATTGCTATTATAGGTATTACAGCATACATAGTTTGTACGAATTGTACAAGGGAATTCGCCACTGTTACTTACGGACATGAGGTTCACCGGTGATGATTGATGGCGACGGAACGGGATTATCAGCATAGCGAGCGGCTTAGGAATCCCTTGAACGCTCATAGGTACTCCCATACTCCCATGCCTGCTAAAATTAACCAAGGTACTGGGATTTAGGAACCTTTTTAGCTAGGGTTATTAGAGGTTATGGAATATCAGGAGCTGATGATGTGACGGACTGATAATCGTTTGAGTGAGTGATGCTTGATGATCCAGCGCAACCATGGTACAAGCATAGGTTTATCTAACTACATATGTACATACTAACGCTAAGAATTGAGCGAACGAGTGAGTGAGTGGTGTAACGAAACACTATCAGATATAATGATCGAATGAACGGTTGCTTGCTATCCAATCAGAATACCGTAGATGCATTTCTAATCATTCTTTGGTGGGTTTTTGCCCCTTCCGTTCCGCGCGTGCCACTCCCTAGGAGCGCTCCGAGGATAGGGCTTTTAGGGTTTGTTTGCCTGATTTTGATGACTGTGGTTATGCTTTGAGAGTGATGGTGATCCCGGGAATACGGCTGTTGGGATGTTGATGTGAGAGTAAGCGAGCGAGCGGATGCTGCCCTTTTTTCGCCACTTTTTACGCTGGTTTTACAGAGGGCACAGGGCTTTTGTTTGCCTGAATTGCCACGCGAGATGGGATGGGATGGTTGTTGGGTTTGGGCTTGGCGGGATGATGGATGCATGTATGCGATGCGCTGAAGCGAGGATCGGAGAATGTTTTGTTAAGCGAGGAAGGGGAGGGAAGTATGGAAGAGGTGAGGGGTGAGATGGTATGGCATGGTATGGGAAGGGATGGATGAATGGTTGGTGGGAATATTTGTTGCTGTAGGGAATGAGGTCCGTTGTTGATTTTGTTAGAGGGTTTGGAGCATGGTGGATTGGGATAGGTACTCCGTACCTTGCTGTAGAAGAAGGTGAGGTTAACTTTTGGAACTGGGTCTAGAAGGTTGGATATATTTAGATTGGTGTATGTATTATGACTGTAAGTTGTGGATCTAGTTGTTTTCTCTGAACGACATATATATTCTATCTAGATCATATTAGAGTAGGAAGCCATCAGTATACAATAGTAGTTTCAATATCTAAGTCTGTAGATGTATGTAGGTAGATACATGTATCTCACATATCAATCACCCAACCACAAAAACCCACCATAAAGCAGCACCAACCTAACACGCATAAACTCCCAATCTCAACCCCAAATCTCCCTCACGCGCCTCAAAACCCATTTTTCGGCACATACCTACATTCCTACACACCTCCACACATACCTCCACACATACCTCCACCAACCACATGCCACCCAACCCCGGAATCCCACGGCAAAAGCAGCAACAGCAACATTCCAATGGAAAGAAAAAAAAGCCATCGTGATCGCAATCGTGATCCTTAATCATGTGCACGCACTTATGCAACCCACCCGCCCTTCTTCCCGCCCTTCCAGAACTTCCAGAACACTCCGGGGAATGCATGAAGTATGTTATGTATGTATGTATGTACGCCACAATCTATGTATGGGATGGGATGGGTAACCCCCTTCCAAGCAAGGTTCCTTACCCAACCACCTTATCTATCTCATACAGTGAATGCAATGGAAGAATTCTGGAAGACGGGTAAATTGGGTATTTTACCCCGATCCCCTGGTTCGTGAGTTATGATAGTGGAGGGAGCATGGGATTGGTGCGTTGATTATGCGAGGAACGGAGGACCCTTGGACCCTTTCTTGCTTTGAACGTTTGGCTGGCATAATGTAGGATAATTTATCAGGTATGTATGTAGAACCATAAACCCAGGTATGGGTATAACGATACCTACCTACCAAACCCAACCCAACCCAACCCTCAAGACACAATGCGCCATTTTCCAGAATATTCACTCATACGGCTGGGAAACCGGGGTTTGGGAACGTGCCATGCAATGCGGTAGTTGCCTGCCTCACATTCTTCCATCCCTCTTCCATCATCTTCCTTCGCCTTACCTCGCCTCACCGGATGCCCACGGGCGGACAGCCTCGTCACCTGTTGACCTGTGGAGAACGCACCGAAGATGACGACGAAGAAAAACGCAAGGACCATGAGGGAAAAAGCATAGACATTCCGTGAATCCACCATCACAATCCATCGAAATATGCGGTGTGCCAAGTACAGCAAAGTGCAGTGCAGTGTGATGCAATCCCTCGTCGCTCGGTGCGAGGTTCCGAATTCAGATGTGTGGAGAGGTAAGTAGGCGGGTGGGAACGTGCGCGTAGCGTGATCGTGGGGAGGGGATGATTGTGGGGAGATCTTGGGGTTTCTTGGGAGTTTCTTGGGTTTTTGCTTTGGCACGCACAAGGGTTTGCGTGCGTGGGTCGGTTTAGTTATGGTTAGTGCTGAGGGTTTTCGGTGTTGGGTTGGTCACGTTAGGTGTGAGATGACAATTTGTTGGTGTTGGTTGTTGGTGGTGGTGTGGAAGAGTGTTTCCGTGGGAATGGTGTTTAGGCTTCCCGTGATATGCAGATGTAGTTCTGTTTGTATGCAGGTGAGTGATTTTTTTTTTTGGTTGCTGCCTTTTTGCTGATGGTTTGGGGAAGTGTGGATGGCGTCCTTTTTTTATGTTTATGTACAATTGAATAGGAATGAGTGCATAGCAGCCTGCTGCTTTGACATGAATTAAGAAATATCTTCGCATAACCCAATTCCGTGCTTACTGTCGATCGCAACTCCGATCTTTACCATATGGTCTTCCAAAATAATAACTTAAAGAGCTTATGATCGCCGTCATGAATTCGTCATAAAATCGTGTTGCCCGCTATGGGGCTTACCCATTTGCTTTTTCTTGCCGCCTTCATCTCAGCATAGAGAGCTGGGTTTATCCCTTTCTTTCTACACTTTTTTAATTCCGATTCACTTAACCCACTCGTGTCGAAGTTGCTGGCTGTCCATTCTCCTGTTGAACGACTGCTTTGCGCGCCGGATGATAGTGATAGGCTTGAATCACTTACGGCTAACTCTCTTTCCGATATTTGGTCAACAGATACCGTCCTTTCGATCTCCAAATGTTCGGGTAAGAGAAGAGGTTCTCGAAACGGTTTGGGCTTAGGCTTAGGCTGGAGCTGGAGCTTAGGTTTGGGTTTGGGTTTGAGTTTTTGTAAAAGAGAGGTCGCAGATCGATTATTTGGTCGCTCCGGAAGAGTTGAGGGACGTTTACCAGTTGAGTCTGCACTGGTACTATGCGATGAATCCGTCAAAGAAGGCGTTTCGTAAGAACGAGTATCCTCGTTCGACGACTGAGCGGATAGTGAATCGAAGCGGACGTTCACCTCATGTGGGGGCTCGTCAACGGTGGGGACCGACGCTATTGTTTCCAGTGAGCTCCATCGCCGTATCGCGGTTGGAACTTTTGCGCTTGATTTCGTGTTGTTGCTATAGAGCACAGGCCTAGGCTTTGCAACCGGAGGTCTCGTTGGATAGGAGAAATTTCGAACTCGTCCTTGCGTTGGTCTCTGTCGCAGTGGGCTTTTCTGGGGCACGGGGGGACTGGGTGATGGTCTTCCTGAGCGCTCAGCCGAACTAGATCTTTGTGCCGTTATCGGAGTTCGAGCTGGAGAGTACCGGTCATGGTGACTACTACGAGATCTGTTCGTCTGCTGAGGATATCGGCGGATGGGGGGCGGTATGGCATCGTCGTCAGCGTCCATGACTCTCCATAAGGGTGAACTTTTCTGCCCACGGTCACGATCAACAGATGTCAAACATGCGACGGGCAAAGGTTAATCGGGAATCTAGAATGTGAGTCTATGTGGTATATGACGTTCAATCAAATGGCGTTGAAAAGAGGGTCTATTGGCTGGGCGCAAGCCACTCTTCGCGTATCTTACATATTAGTTTGACATGGCGAGCGCCCGAGATGTTGATTCACCCCAATGGTGATGCTTACCGGAATGGTTATAGAGTTTGCTTGGAGTACATGGCTTCTGGCTGATGCTAGACGATTAAAACAGCATGCAAACCGCCGGAGGGCAGCCAAGCCACTGACATCTGGTGTTGCCCATCAGCTGAACTTCCCCGCCCGCAAAGAGAGAAGAGGGCGACGCAGTGAAAGGCCGTGTACGGCATAGGCAGGAGGGGGGACGGGCTGGCCATTGGTGGTTATTGGCTACAAGCAGATGGGTGATGGAATTGTCTCCGATGGATGCACATTTGCTAGACGCCTCTCCCGTCGAGTGGTCAGTCGTCGATAACGCATTGGTGGGTTAGCGGCGTGGGTTGGCCCCAATCGCAGCAGGGATGGGAAGCTTAATCATGATATTGAGGTTCTTGGGAGGATGGATAGGCGGCTGGTTGGTGATAAGATGGGTGGTGGGTGCGGTGATTATTTAAGCAGCATTGATATCAGATAAGACGACATGGCGAAAGAGCGGGAGAGCAAGGCGCTGAGAATGAGGATGCTGGTGCTGGTGCCGGTGCTGGTGCTGGTGCTGGTGTTGTTACTGGGCGCTGTGTCGCCCTCCCACCGGGCTATCCAGCTGCACCATGCAGACACGCAATGCAGGCCGAGGACCGTATGTACAAGTGCTACCATGGCATGGATTGCTCTGTGCGATGCGCTGGTGTTTTGCTGTCCGCCCACCCGCCGTCCAGCGCTGCTGCTGTGGCCTGGGCCGGAGACGTTTTCCCCAGCACACGGGTGGCGCCATGCCCGATGCAGACTAGTGCGGCCAGGGGCCTTACGCGAAAGGCTGAAGATTCGTGCCTCCAACTCGTTTGTTCCTGCATACCCGCTCCCCATCGACAGCATGCCAACACAATGACCCTCGAGAGGTCCTCTGTCAACGTCCCTGTCTGCCCCCTCACGCCCGCAACACCCGCCCACCATGAGCAACGACCCCGTTAAGCCCATCTCCGACGACGAGGTCGTCGCCCTGGCCAAAACCTTCATAGAGTCCTCGCGCGAAGACATCAACCAGCGGGCCGTAGCTGAAACGCCAGCCGCTGGACGAGACTTGCAGCAACAACAGCAGCAGCAACAACAACAGCCCGGTATCACGATAGATCTCGGCCACAAGAACATTGCTCGGCTCCCCGAAGAAGTCATTCACGTCATCAAAGCGGAGATCGAGAGGTCAGCCAGCCAGTTTCTTCGCTTTCCTAAGTTTTATGGGTAGAACACAGCTTGGCACCCTTGACGTTTTGAATACCGTCACGAGATCGTACCTATGCTAATCGTCTTCCCAATCGTTACAGACTCGCCCTCTCCCACAATCTGTTGACCTCGCTCCCCCTTCGCTTGACAGAATGCACAAGGCTGCGCTACCTCAACGTCCGCTACAATGCCATGCGCGAGATCCCAGAAGCCGTTCGTCGACCTTTGCTTGAACCAACAGCACCATAATGTGTGTAGACTAATGCTCCGCAGGTCCTCCGCATGACCTCTCTTGAGATCCTGGACGTTAGCAAGAATAGGATTAAAGTCATCCCTCAGGAGATCGCCAACCTGACATCACTAAAAGTCCTCGCAATCCAAAAGAACAAGATCGAAGAACTTCCTGTTTGCATTGGCGATATCAATAGTCTCCTTGTGCTAAAGCTAGATGGCAACCCAATCAAATTCCCACCCCCGGAAGTTTGTGCCATTCGGGATAATACGCCATCGCCAGCCAATGAAAATGAAAAGGACGCTGTCATTGCTACCCAAGTCAAGAAATTCATGAGACAGCATGCATCCAAGGAAAAGCAAAAGGCCGAGTCCGAGAAGCTTCGTATGGAATCGGAAGGCGACGAAAGGTGCTTATAAGGTCATGTGTCAATTCTCCCAGTATATACTAACAATAGTTCAGTGAGAGCACTGTAGAGACTCCTCGCCCATTAAAACGAGTGGTCAGCGGTCGATTTCCAGTTAAACCAAGCATAAGCAACCTCGATGGTTTTGGAGAAGGAAAGCCGGATTCGCCTGGATTGCCACCCCCTATTCCGACAAGGTCCCACTTTCGAGTGCAATCGCAACAGAACAATCCAATCGTGCGGCGGCCACAAATCTCACCCTTAGTTCTCACCAATGGTTCCAATGAACGTAACCGGAGTCAAAGCGAAGGCGCAGGGTCAGCCACAATTCGCGCGAAACGTATGGGTATTTACACGAACAAGAATTCCGACCTAGGCGCCGTCGACGAATTAAGACGTACAAGTCATTTCCGGGGGTTTAGTCAAGGGTATCCCATTCCTGGAAGTAGTATGAACAATAGCAATAGCATGTCCGGACCTGGAGACACCATCACTCAGCGTTCTGCGATGCACCGACCTCTTTCGGACGTACATGAGCACAGGCGAAGGTCTCGCGCCCCCGATGTTGTCGTTGAGGCTGGCAAGAATTTTGTTTATGCCATGTCCCAATTACATGACCCTATCTCTCATATGATGCGGGCAATCAAGAGAAGTGATAGAACGAAAGAAGGGTTGCGTAAAAAGGAGGCATTCCCTCGCCGCTTCACTACTGCGTATATGCATATCCGAACCTTGGAAGATCAACTTAGCAAGTTTGACACGCTTGTTGAAGAAGACGAGGAGGATGCTCATAAGCTCTCTGAGGCTATACATCATTCATGCCTAAAATGCCTTGGGCATTTCATGTTCATTACCCTATCCATCGCTGAGAACGCATCCGAGATTGCACAATCTTGTGATCCGCGATTCCTTCGGACCTACCTGCTTCTTCAGCAAGGTAGCCTTATTGAACTACGAAATGCCTGCTCGACGATAGGCGTTGACTTTAGGGATCCGGCAATGCCTAGACGCAGGATGCCTCCTGGGGTTGAACCACTGTCTACTGCTCGACCACCACGGCCTGTCAAAGTCCGCCGTTACCAAGCATCGCCACCACATCGACCACCACCGTATCAGATGCCTCCTCCAGTTCTTCTGAATAGTGGTGAAAGCAGTCGCACCAACACACTAACTAGCATTAGTGCGGCCACTCCACGTTCAGGAGAATCGTTTGCTACTCTTGCAACAGCAATGTCACGAACCAACACGATGCGAAGTAATTTCGATGAGGCTGATGAGGACGCCCAATTTGACCGTATCTATTCAAAGCTCAGAACAGCAACCGATATATGTCTACAGAACATGCCGCAAATCGCCCGATCTCTCAAAGGGTCGTTCGAAATGCTCAAGCGAGAACTCGACTCTGAGGACATGAAGGTTAAAGTGTTGGCAGGTTTGCTTGACAAAAGTGATACGGTGGAGAGAACAGCTTATCCTTTGGCAAGACGTCTCTCTAATATGCAATTAAAGGATCCTTATGCTAGAAGTCAACCAGAATTCTGGCAGACTTGTATGGGATTCTCTAGAACCTGGAGCGACCTTGCAGCAATCAGCACCACCGAAGGTCGCAGCCTTGGTCTTCTAAGCTCAGAGGTCAAGAGCCTGATGAAGCCAATTCACAAAGCGGTCAAGGAAGCGACACTAGCCATTAACGACTCGCCTTGGTCCCACCTTACTTCCAACCCAACTTCCATGGGCCCTCCAAGTTCTCACCCGTCCTTCACGTCACGCACTCAGCATCCTCGTTTCCTTAACAGGCCTGGCCACTTTATTGATGCCAACGACTCGAGATACCCTGCCCCTCTCAACACATCTATTTCGTCCGTCTCTTCTCAGTTCTCTGCAACACCATACTCTAGCCAAAGCGGACTCAGCTCTGGATACATTACCCCAGTACCAGCAACCCCGCTCAGCGCTGCCCTTGGCGCTGCCGCTCAAGCCACGGTACCGAACACGCCCAACCATATTCCAGGACATAGTTCTGGAGCCAGTCAGAATACGGGTCCATTTGCTGGTAATGTTTTTGAGCGTGCAGACAGGCTATTGAGTAATACTGCTCGGAGGGTTTAAGTAGATACTAGCTCTGGATAGCGAGGTTTATGGCTTTTTCTTTCATATTGCATACCAGGGGACACACACATGGAGTTTTTGTTTTGTTTTTGTGTATTTTTTGGTAATTTAGCGATGGTGTTGGTTGGAAGGTGGTAATTTTTGGATGGTGTCTGTTTTTTCCCCCTCCATCTCGATCGTGGATATGCTAGTAATGGAGGGTTTAGCTGGATAGAGGGAACAATTTCTTTTCCTCTTAGGTCTTTTTTATGTCTTTAGTTCGGTAGTAGAGGTTCCTGAAGGTAACTGAATTTTTTACCTTCTTTAGGTAGTTTGTGCCGGGACCTGGAATATATCAAATGGGTTTTTAGGTTTTTAGATTTTTAGACTTTCGTTGTTTTTGTTTGGTGTGTGATTTGATGAATGGTGAATATGTGGATTGGTGGGTTGGCTAGGGGCTGGTTTGGGGTGGGCGGGAAAGAGTGTGTGGAGTTTAAGGAGTTGGGATGAGATATAGAAGTCAGTTCTCTGCTGGCAAATACTAGATTCATCTTTCCCGTCTCCTTGCAGAAGCTCCGCTAATGACATTATCAGCAATCATCACATGCACAAGTTCCATTAAACACAGATCCAAAAGGAAAAAAAAAAAAATAGGGAACAAGACCCCAATAGAATCTATATAAATTATATAGGCTAGACAGAAAAGAAAGGTATATATAACACAAGATATCGAGAAACCATTAAACCACCTCTAATTTTTGATATTTTACTTATTTATTGACACTGGACTGGGTACCAATGACAGGGTTATGACCGGGAGGGTACTTTGAGTCGGAGGAAAGGGGTTCGTCTGGTTTATCTGTTAGTTTAGAGGTGAGATGATTAGTTTTGTTGTATTTTTCAAGAGGTAATGTTGGAATAAGACTTACCATGACGGGCATAAAGGTTGTATTCGTCGTCCTCGTACTTTCCTACTCGGCCGCTTTCGACGTCTTTACGGGTGAGGGTGAGCTTGTTCTTGGGGAGGCCCATGCTGCCTAGGTAGGCGACGGTCTCTTTCCATTCTCGCTCCTTGCGCTTGCTATCCCATTTCAGTTCTTCGGCCATGAGGTCAATGACTGTGGGGAGGGCTTCCAAAGCTGCCTGTGCGTTCAAGAAAGCTAGACGTGTTCGTCGCGCGATGACGTCGGTAGCGGTCTGGGCGTATTCGTGTCGGACGCAGTAGCGGACTTCGCCGTCGATGAAGGGGTAAAGGGGTGAAATGCGGTTGCCACGGACGGGGTAGCGGATACCAGTTGGGGAGGATAGGGATGCGACAACCCAGGCACGATCGCCGTAGGCGGTAGTGAGGTATTTCGCGATTTCAGTTTCGATGCCGTAGTGTTGGATGATGTTAATGAAGAGGGTTTTGGAGAAGCCGTGGGCGCCAATCAGGCGGACACGGTGGGTTTGGCAGGTTCCGTCGAGGGGTGCTTCGTCTTCAACTTCAGTACCGCTAATCCGTGGGACATCCGTGAGAGCTCTAGTCTGCAGGCCAAATTCCTTAATAGCTTCATCAACGGTTTCCTCAGCCATTTGACGGTAAGTGGTCCATTTCCCTCCAGAGCAAGTGAGCAAACCAGATGGAGAGACAGTGACAAGGTGGTTACGGACGAGTCCTTCGGTCTTGCTTGCATTGGGGTCACGAACCAGAGGGCGGATACCAGACCAGGCGGCAAGAACATCACCACGACGAACGTTGATTTCGGGTTGGAGATATCGTCGGACTTCCTTCAAGATCCAGTCGATCTCGTCCTCGCCTGCAACAGGGTTTTTGGTCACAGTGCAAGATGTGTCGGTAGTACCAGCGATCGTGTTTCCTTGCCACGGGAGGAAGAAGACGACGCGTCCATCAGATGTCGAAGGATCGATGAGACCCATATTTGCGGGGCTGTAGTAACCAGGGAGAATGACGTGGACACCAGATGAGGGGGCGACAATGGTTTGAACATTCGGATCGTCCAACTTGCGGATAGAGTCGGTGAATGGGCCAGTTGCGTTGATTATTCCTTTTGCCTTGATCGAGAATTCTTCAGCTTTCTTGCCGTTCAATTCAGTGATGCAATCCTTGACTCGAGCACCATTAAGCCGTCCTGACTCGTCCTTGTCCAGTCCAGTAACTTCCAAATGGCTAACGACAGTCGCTCCATAGAGGGCTGCGGTCATGGCAAGCGATACGTTCATACGAGAGTCATTGTGTGCGCCATCTGCGAAAATTAGCTGTGATTCTAGAACCGCTGTAACAAAACTTACCGTAGTATACGAGAGCTCCAAATAGACCGGTCTTCTTAAGCATAGGGAAAGCATCCAAAGCTTTGCTCTTTGTCAAGAAGTATGAACTTTCAATGTTTTCAGATCCAGCCAAGAAATCGTAGAATTTAGTACCAGCCCAGAAGTATGGTGCTTTCCACCACTTGTCGATGGGAATCATAATAGGTAGCCAAGATGATAGATGAGGAGCGGTATCCAAGAAGTAGCGGCGCTCTCGAAGAGCTTCTACAACCAACTTGTACCTAGTCAAATCCGTTAGGTCCAATTTCAAAATTTAGGAAGCAATAGTCTTACTGGTTATAGTCCAAATTCCAAACAGCCTTTTCGAGATATCGTACACCTCCATGAACCAATTTTGTACTCTTGCTGCTCGTGCCGCTGCTGAAGTCGTCTCTTTCAACGATAGCAACCTTCAAGCCTCGAGTTACAGCATCAAGGGCAATACCAGAACCAGTAGCACCACCTCCAATAACCAAAAGGTCATAAGGCTCATCTTCAGCCACAGGAGCCGGAGCGGCGGACTTGCCCCCAATCCATCGCCTGGCGGTTTCGATGCCGGAATTGATGGAAGCGGCGCTGCGCTTCAAATCCGCAATTTGTTCGTCTCGCGACTTGACATTGGGAAACCTGGGAGGTCGGAAGACCCCGCCTTCTCCATATGTGGGTGGAGGAACCGCGGCGGCCTCTGATCCAGGAATATTCCTAGGGCGATAAACTGCGTAGAGCAAACCTCCACCGAGAGCTCCCGCTCCTGCGGTGTAGAGGAGTGGTCTTAGAATGCGCGACGTCCGACCTCGAAGTTGAGCTGCCATCCTGGGGGAGGGAAGAGGTCCAGAGGAAGGACGAGGACTGAGATAAAGTACAATTTAAGGAAGCAGAGCCAGAGCTATATGAGATCGCGATGGATGGGGAGGCTTGGGGGGACTTTCACATGCATGCGGTTAGCGTGGGGAAAGCTATGTGGACGGAGGGCAAAGGCGGGCGGGTCTGCCTCTGAAGAGAGTTAAAAAGGCATAATGAGAAACGGTCAGGCTGAGGGAAAATTTTCCGGCAGGTTTTTAGTCGGAATGGCGACCCATAAAACGCAGGATCAAATACGTTGTGGTTGGGAACGCTGATGACGACAAGCCTGAGTTTGCGGATGGAGGACTTTCGGCCAAATACCTACCCCGAAGTGGATGCGGGCATCGAACCAGCTCCGCACACGTTCTGCTTTCTGTGGCAGAGCGTTGCGGAGAGGTTGATTGCTCTGTCTTGTCCCTTTTCCAAAGATACTATCGCGATATGCGGTTTCAATCTGCACTATATGCGCCGGGCTTGTTCCTGTGCACCCCCAACCCGCCATCTGCGCTACTGATTGACTTGAGGCTCTGCTTTCGGATTGCCTGGTTGGGCGCTAGTTCATTGATGGACTGCCAGGTATCCCCCCTGATTGTGGGGTCGCGGTTGTTGATCAACACCAGCTGACGAGTTTATGAGATTATGACCCCGTCTATTATGACATACGTGTTGCCCGACACATGGAGATTGTGGAGATGGGATAACACAATTCGGTTTTGATGTCAGCATGCCTTTGACCAAGTTCTCACCACATTGCAATGCCACAATGCTACAATCCGCTTTCACCTCACCCCCGCTCTGGCGATCAAAAACGGTCTTGCATTTCCTCCTTCTCCAACACCATACCCACTACTATATCATACCGGTACTCTCATGACATGACTCTCCCTAGCAAATTGACGGTACGCATCCTTCTCTAGTTGTGGTACATATATGTCATAGCAGAGCTCACTGCATCTTATTATTGGAACAATCACAGCATAAATTCCCCCGGGAATAAGATCCTCCAATATTGATCAGAGAAAGATTGCGAAGAGGTCACCAAAATAAGCATAGGATTATGGATCCGCTAGACACGAGTCCATCGTCTAACGCATTTTCACTCTACTGCTACTACCGTCCCCCGCAAGACGAAGAAGTGCAGTCGACTTTGTCACCCCATGTTGAATCTGGATGGATACTCCAACCTCGACAGTGGACTTGCTTCTAATAACCAAGATCATATCTTTGGCGGCATATATGCTACAGAAAGTTAGCACCAGCAGTCATCGATCTGCATCGATTCAAGGCTTCATTCAAAAACATGCACGTTACTGATTGCTCAGGACAATATCACAAGGAACCCAGGTGGTTGTTTCACTTTTCGAAGTCTTTCATTAGAATCCCAGAGCTACCGTCATCCATGATGCATGCCACATTGCTTTTCTTCCCAATGCATTTTAAATGATACAGGGCGAAGCGCCGTCACAAATCATCAAGGTGATCTTCATGTGCGCCAAGAGACAAGGGAATTTGTTGGAATCGACCATCGTTCCGATTTATGGAGACGCCGAAAAAGGCACTTTGCAGACTGAACGGGGGAAGAGAGGCGCTTAGTCGAACAGACCGAATCCCATGTCCTCGTCTGACTCCTCCTTCTCTGTAATATTAAATTAGTATCGCTCCATAACGAACTGAATGGATCCATTGGATGCGTACCCTCTTCCTTCTCCTCGGCCTTCTCCTCGGCAGCAGCCTCGCCACCGGCAGCAGCACCACCAGCTGCTGGGGCAGCGGCGGCACCTCCGCCAGAGCCAACGTTCAGGAGCAGGTCCTTGATGTCTTTGCCCTCAAGCGCCTATTGCCAAAATCAGCCTCCGATTGCTAGAATATTATAAGGGTTCCAAATGCGCACCTTTGCGAACAGGCTGGTCCAGATTGGCTCGACATCATCGATCCCTGCGGCCTTGATGAGAGTTTGGAGCTTGTCGGACTGTAGAAATTTAGTACGATGTATTTTATATAATTTCGGCGCAGAAATTAGATGCAGGGTCGTACAGTGACATCTACACCGTCATCGGCGAGGATGAGGGCGGCGTAAGAAGAGGCTTGCTCGGCGGTAGACATTGTGAGAGGATATCGATGGTCGTCGAAAAGTGAGAGGTTGCTGGTCGTTGTTGGATGGACTCTGTCGTCTCTTTTTGGCGGAGGTTTGTGGGAGATTATTAGCGTTGTCGACTAGCGAAACTTGGCACGAGCACAAAGCTGCTTTATGTAAGCGATGCCTGAGCCTGCATGCGCGGATGCCTCAGAGTTCAGGCACTAGAGCACTGCCCCGCTTTAACCCTTGCCGCCACCGTCCGCCCGCCCTACCGACACCGACCGACGTCAGGCCAGAAGGCTGGAGGGGCGCGGAATCGCAGAGAAAAGAACAATAAAATCGTTCCAAAACAACAGCCCGCGTCCGGTGCAACACGAGCCCATCACTTGCAGCTCACCCCCCTTCTGTTCCCTCCACCCGCAGCTCACAATGACCGACTCTCCAATCGTACGCTGTCCCATGGACCCCCGCGAGCAGCCCATCCACGACAAGCTCCTCGCTATCCGGACGAACCTGGAGCTGCTGAAGCAGGATAGGTCCACCTATGTCAAGTCACAGGATGTTCTCAACCTGTACAACCAGGTTATCGAGCAGGTCGAGGTTTTCAACCAGATTCGCACAGACAAGCGGCTCGAACAAAACAGAGGTACCTGCCCGGCATGGTTGTGTTTCTCTGCGGCATTCAAGGCTGATGACTCCCGATCCTCCTAGTGGATTATCTATTGGACGACTGTTTTCAGCTGATATCTCTGTCGTTTATGACGGTTGGCAAGAACCATGAAGCACCAGCAGTGTATGCCGTAGACTTTCGTCTGACCCCCGACTGTCTTGCTAATAGTGACATGTCATAGGTATGCCGCTGTTTCGACAATGAAGGCACGTATTATGCAGACTACACCATTTCATTGGTCTACTGTCCATCACCACTAATATCCAATAGCGTCTCCTCGACCATCTCAAGGAAGCCGCTTTCTACTCGCCCAAGGATCTCGAGTCTATTGGGGAACGCCTTCAGGACTGTCGACGTTACTGCGAAAGAGGAAAAGAGAGCTACAGCCCCCATCTACTTACCTTACTAGAAGCTCGCATTGAAGTTTGCCAAAAGACCCTTTCGGAATTGGAATTGAACCTCTCACACCTGACTCCCGAATTGACACCCAAATACGACAAGCTGGTGTCTATCCTTAGATCTCTATCTGCCTGTAATACGAGATCGAAGGTTGGTTTATGAACCTCTCGGTTACATTCAATTGGCTAAAACCTTGTCAAGTTGCCTGTTGCGGAAGTGGACGATTTCATACAACAACTGAAGGGACTCCAAGCCGAACTAGAGCCCTTTGGGGTGGTCCCATATGAAAGTACCGGTTCGAAAGAGGAAAGACTGGCTGAAATGACCGAAAGGCTACAAATCACTGTAGACCACCCAGAGCCCGCTCCCGAAGCCAAAAAGCTCATCGAAACACTGCTGCAACGATGCTTTCTCTGGGCGGTTCTGATCAAGGAACAGTCAGTTTACTCAGTTTGCCCAAACGTACTTCTCCTGCTAATACAGCGATGAAGTAATGGGAAGATCGAGCCAAGATTCAAGCCCGTTTATGACAAGCTATTGGGCATCCGCAATACTCTTGAAAAGTTATCTCTTACGCAAGCATGGTCGCTCCGAGAAACAGACTTGTACAGTTTCCAGCGACAGCTAGATAGAGTAGATGAGTCTCGGGTTGATGGCAACTTTCTCGATGAGGAAGGCAAACCCGCGAATCTTCATACTCAACGAACCTTACTATATCTCCTGCGCAAGAGCTATGCCTTGATCTACCTCCTCCTTATCTCATCCGAACCGGTCTCCGAAGCACTTATCCCCATTTACAACCAGCTTACGACTCTACGAAGATGTCTTCTTGAAGTCAAGAAGAATGGTGGTGTATCGTCTCCACGTGAACTCTATCCATATAGCATGAAGGTAAGTAGAATTCAATCATCGGTTCAACGTGGAGCCTAATCGTTGTGTAGATCAACTCAATTGATAATATGCGAGTAAACGGCAAATTTATGATTGGGGATGATATCCCAGACGGTCAAGGAAGCGTCGTCACTTTACTAGAAGAATGCTTCGAGATTGCATATGAACTCCGGACAGAAGCGGAAGAGAATGGCTCTCAAAAGAGTGATGACGAGAATTGATATATCCGGAGTAGATGGCAACTCACGTGTGTTTCTTCCCGTGATTCCTACAAGTACTTTTCCTTGCTGCTTTTTCTCGGGTATTGGTAATTGAGGTGGTAGTTTGATGGCGTATAGATTTCGATTTTTTTTTTTCAATCGCTTCTGATTCAATCTTCAGAAGGTCGATCGCTAGGCCTGCATTACTTGCTCGATGGATTCATTTGATTGTAGTATATCCTTGATCTTATGCCTTAATCCAATTCTATCCTGCTTAATTGTTCCATCCCATCTTCTTCAACGGGAGCTATGTTATCCGCATCCTTGAAGGTCAACCTGACCCCATAGGAAATACCTGTTTGAACACAATGAGAATACTTACAAGAAGCGTTGGGTTTTGATTACTCACATAATTCTTCCCCAGCTGCTATATCTCGTAGAGCTCGATACGTTATCGTTAAACGTTCTGCATCCCGTTTCCAACCTACATTTTGGTCTAATGTATGATTGAACATAGATCCTAACCCAAACACAACAGCCTGCGCTACTTTTGTTACACCAGTCTTATCTTTGATTGGCCAGTTACTGAGGCGTTGCTTAGTGCGAGGCTTCCGGATTCTAGCGTTCATAAAGAGCACTTACTATGTATAATGATATAGCGAAGTATGCCTAATATGCTGATCGTTTTCTTCTAGACCTAGTACAAGGACCGGACAGACATCTATAACCGTTTTCGCTGGGATATCTCTTGAGGCAAAAACACCCCGGCCTACATTCACATTGGATCAAATCACGAGGGAGTTACACGAACGAAACAGACCTTTTGGTGTGTTGGGAATGATAACTAGATCCGTACTGCGCTGCAGGGGGATCGATTCATCGTCTGTGTGTGCCATATGGAGTGAGATAAAATTACTATTAATACGAGTCTTTGAGTGCCTATGAAACGGTATCCAGCAGAAGTTGAAATTCTACTTTTTGATATGCACGGACCACAGTGACGTTCCACGGTTAGGCTGTTTGCTAGCCAACCTTAACTTGGAGCATCTGAACATCTGAACCCTGCCCCACCAATTCAACACCTTCAGCTTCGACGTCTCTATTGCCATGGCCCATCAGCGCAGCCAGTCCCTAGGGGAGGGGCTCAAAGGTCCGCATTCGGTATCCTTAAAGGTTCTAAGGTCAGTTTCAAGCTATGCTCCTACCCGCGCATGTGCGCCGTCTCACTCAAACAATCAAACAGACTCTCCCGTCCGTCATTAGCATACCAATACCCGATTCCAAACTCCCCCGACCTAGGAATACCCGCGAAGGCTTCCCTCAGTTATCCGTCCGACCACATCGATGAGAAGTTCATAATTAGCCCGTTACTCAACCTCCCCGAAGCTTTCGGAAGTGCCTATGTTGGCGAAACATTCTCCTGCACACTCTGTGCAAACAATGAGGTCGAGACCACGGATAATACCCGAGCCGTCAGCGGTGTTCGGAT
Source organism: Rhytidhysteron rufulum CBS 306.38 (assembly GCA_000467735.1). Classification (NCBI taxonomy): domain Eukaryota; kingdom Fungi; phylum Ascomycota; class Dothideomycetes; order Hysteriales; family Hysteriaceae; genus Rhytidhysteron; species Rhytidhysteron rufulum. The sequence continues at coordinate 16,928 of AJFL01003168.1, forward strand.
TGCGGCTGATATGCAGACACCCAGCATACCAGCCGGCATCGCATTAGAGCTTGCAGGAGTTGGTGACGCTTCGGACGAGACCGCGTCCCCCGGCCCAGGAGACTCTTTACAGAAAATACTTAGGTTTGAGTTGAAAGAGGAAGGAACGCATATTCTCGCTGTAACTGTTACGTATACCGAGACGTCTTTGGCTGGAGAAGGAAGAGCCGCCAGCGGAAGGGTTAGGACATTTCGGAAGCTGTATCAGTTCGTTGCACAGCAGCTTCTCAGCGTGAGGACTAAGGCAGGAGAATTGCAACCGAAACTAGGGCTGGCGAGGCACATCCTGGAAGCCCAACTAGAAAACATGGGAGAGAACACGGTGTCGCTCGAGGTACGTCATGCTGTATTTTATTATTGTCGGAACGTGAGTCGGAACGTGAGAAACACAAAGCGAAACAGAACGGGATCAGCACTTGGATCCGATAAATCTAAAAAATTTGCAGGGATGTAAAGGAAACAATTGATGCTAATAAGTTTTGATAGGCAGTCAATGTTAATCCAAAACCACCCTTTAAATCGACGTCACTCAATTGGGATCTGCACACCCCGAATACGGGAACTTCCAACTCGCCGATATTAAACCCACGCGACGTTATACAGGTGGCCTTTCTACTTGAACAACAAGAGGGGGTTGAAGAGGTTGCTGACGGTGTGGGGAAATTAGCTCCTGGAGATACCCGGAAAGTCCTTGGCCAGCTCTCTATCCAGTGGAGGAGTGCACTGGGCGATCGTGGGTCATTGAGTACGGGATGGCTAACAAGCAGACGTTGATGCTGTACTACTATATGCAGGTGATAGCCTCAACTTGTTGAGGCTGCGCCGATTACCCGCCGGAATACTCACGACATGCACATTTCGGAGGCGTTATGACCGCGGTGCCTGGCACAAAGTTTTGACCTTGTTTGCAGCTGCCCGCGGACCAAAGGACATGAAGACCAACACAATTGCTTGTCAAGCCAAGTCTAAACGGTTGGAAGCTAAATCTACGGTTGGTGCCACACCAAATTGTGATGGGTGGATCGGTGGTGGCTGGCAGCGCTTGTTAAATGTGGAGGTTTAGGTCCCGGAAGATTAATTGCGTCAATCACTTGGATTGCTATTCATCATGCAGCCCGTGCTGCAGTCAGCCGAGTGATTGCCCGGGGCTGACCCTGACGATGAGATCTCGAGAAGTGTGGCGGGGGACGTCGTGACTCGAGGCCTGAAAGTCGAGACGGAAGGCTGAGATGGGTGGGTGTGTTCGTGGGTCATGAACTGGATATTTTCGGAGACGGAAATCGAACATCACGATGTACGAGAGGTGATCAAAAGGATGCATCGCCTCCTATTTACATACATGAACAATTCCGCACGCTAGCTGGCTCAGTGGGTAAAATGGGCCAAGCGCACTGTTCATGCCCTTTTCTGTTCGGCTGCAGGGACCCAACGCAACATGATAAACCCCATGTTTGTACGGAGTAGCGTATGTAGCAAAGGGAGAGGCATTGACCACTAACACCTGGCCGTACATATACTGTGTATGTACATGTATGTACATACATAGTAACATAGTTATGGAGGGGTTCTGGCCGGTGCTTTTTGGGGACGTGGAAGATCCATAGATAGCAATTTGTGCTGGGCTTGGACACACCGTCGCATAGGGAGATTACCACGGGCGCTGAGAAGATGAAGGTGCTAGGGAGCTAAACACCCGTCTGGTAGATGAAGTGGAACGCAAGCTCCATTGTGGAGGATTGTTAGTGGCTGTTTTCTGGGCCGAAGCGGAGAGGCAGGATGCAGCCAGGGGACCTTGTGCGTTGCTAGGTGGGTTCTGCTATGGCTACGGGCGCTCTCTGGAGGTTATCATTTATGCGAATATTGCGGACGTGCTGGCCGTGCTGGCCGTGCTTGTGCTTGGTCGTGAAGGTGAGACGGGTCGGGAGGCAGCATTATCGTGACAGGTTGACAGGTTGGCCGTGTGCGTGTACTGTGCTGTGCTGTTGCTGTGCTGTGCAGCGCTGGACTGGACTGGGCTGGTGTGAAGGTGGCATGTTTTGCGCCATGGGAGACACTGCTCAGCGCCCCTATTTCTGCCCTGCTCTGGCATCGGTCTCGCAGCGCAGGGCCAGCAATCTGGTGTAGCTAGCGGGGAGGGTAGATGAAATGCACACCATCACCCATCACCCATCACCATCTCTTTTTTAAACTTTGGCTTTCGCGCCTGGCGGGTCAGGGTCTGCGTTGGACGAGGGCGGCATGGGGGGAGCTGATTGGCCGGGCGGGGGGGCTGGGCGCGGCACCGTTATCACATGCGGACGGCGACACCAAACCGCTCGAATGCAGCAATACACAAATTATATACGGTGTAATACCGCGTAATACGGCGCAATACCAGGCGCATAAGGTAGATTACAGTACCGGGCCGTCACATGACTCTCGGGCTGTGCGGCATCGCGATGGGATGCAGGCTGGTGCAGGTTTTCGTTACGGTACGCGCCGTGTTGGGCGTGCTTAGTGAGGCGAAGGATGCGTGCCCTGGAAGCCCTGGACGAGCCCTGGAGCAACTGAAGGGAGTCGGCAGCAGACGCCGTGGGCTTCCCCCTGAGCTTGGGCTGCGCACGGCCCTCGCCGTTGCTGAAAGCGGCCAAGGTGCGTCCAGGAGGGGAAGGCGCCTCCAGAAAAGGGTTCACCGCACGAAGCGCGAGACGAGTGCGAGAGAGAGCGCAGCGGTGGGCTCTGCGCATGGTGCTGAATTCCCATCCGCGCCTGTGCCTCCTTCGCTTCCCAATCCCATCAGGAAAAAATAAATAATTCATTGCCCTAAACAACGGTTCGCGCTGCACACGATAAGGCACGCCAGTCTGAGAATTGACGTGTACCGGGTTGCTGGTGCTAGTCCCTTTTATGGTACTTGTCCGTCACCTCTCTGCCCTCAGAACCACTCTTCAACACGACTCGCCTCTCGAGGCCCTTCCACTCCTTCACCGACCTGAACCGACACCAGCCCGTCTATCCCTCCCCTCCTCTCCCTCTGGCCTGGAGCAGTGCGACCTTTCCTTTTCCTTTGTCACCGTCGCACCCACCAGTCCGACTCTCGTACATAGCGACTGCTCCTCTGCACTGCACTGCACCCACCACTCACCCCGTTGGACTGGTCTCCTCCGAATCCTCAAATGACTTGCTCCTGGTAGAGAAACACGCTTCCATCACCCAGGGCCTCAGAATTGCAGTTCCTTCCTCCAGCGATTCATCCTATGTTCTAACATTGATACCACCATGGCACCCGTTGCTCCCTCCACCGAAGACTCCTCCGCACCACTTGCCGACTACTTCTTCGTATCAGGCATTGAGTCCTCTCAGGTCTACGATGAGCGGTTACAACCCATGTCCTCCCCGTTACCGGTGGAAGTAGAAGAGACGATTGAAGAAGACAAGGCCTTAGAAACAGACACGGACGCCCGCCAAGTTTCTTCAGAGGACCTATCCAATGGCGATGCTACACCACGACGAAGGTCGGAAAGACTTAGCTTTGAACCGCGACAGTCGACGAACAATGCCAATGGCTCGGAGCCAAAAGTAACGGCGAGTAACCGCAGCAGCGCAACCATCAAAGGCTTGCAGATCGGCGGTTCTGGCCTCAGCGATGCCGACTTCGACCAGGCCCTGCGCAAGTTTGCATCCGAACGAGATACATTTTTAGAGGAGATACAGTTCACTGCTGGCGTTGCACAGCAAAACAGGCCCTCTCGACCCCGACCGCGGCCCCCACGAATCGTGAACGAGGATGGTGGCGGGCTTAAATCTGGGGTGGGGAGCATTCGTAGGCGCATCTCTACCATGAGCAGTCTCAAACGACAGCCGTCGATGGCGCGACAAGGTATGTTCAAAAATCCGCATCCCAGAAGGTCCAATCAGATGCATTTGCTTATCGAATATGCTGACATGATATAGCTTCCATCCGGACATCGAAGAGAATGAGTGGCTACAATTCAGTCATCCCTGCCCCTCAACCGTTTAATCCCGAACCAAACATGCACCCTCTGTTGAGGAGTTACGAACCGGTGCTTCTAGACCGATACCCCCCGAAGAATATGGTGGACGAATTAAAACGCCGGAACCCCTTCCCCGATTACGTACCCATGTTTGCGTTCCCCAACGACGTCAAAGTGGTATCTTCCGACGAACGACCCAGATCAACATGGCATGGATTTGCCATGACCAATGGAGATAGTTCGAAGTTGTATGGAATATGCATTATTGTATGGCTTCCTCTGAACGCCACGGCCGCTGAAGCTTTAGAGCGACAGTGTGAAGAATGGAGAAAGACGCATATGAATGCAGAAGAGAGGGAGTTGGCTAGTAGTCTAGGCGAAAGACTGGCATTGGAGCGAGCAAAATTATCCCGTCTTCTTGCCAAACTTCCAACGATCCCCTCTGAATCCCCAGAACGCGAGAATCTAGAAGACGAAATCAGTGCGGTTGAAGAAAAGATTGGTCTTATGACCGATCTTTTGCGTCCCGTCCGACATGGGGCGGCTTCAAAAATAGATGGTCTTACGGACGGAGAGACAGGGCTGTGGATCCCTCGAGCGTACGGTATTCTTGGCAGGGATGAAGGCCTCACCGGCTTTTGGAAGGAGTGGTTGAAGGCTGTTGTTGTGCCAATGACCAACGGCGGTATTCTACGAATTCCGGCAAGCTCCCCTAAAGTCGGCATGTGGCAGCCCCTCGAGAGATACGTCGTGAACCTTTGTGCTGAGGCATTGAGCCCAATCACGTCAATAACTCAAGTTGAGTTAGCGGTTCGAGAACTCCGCATGTATGCGCGAAAAGAAGCCGTTAATGAACTTCCCGGTTCGCGTAACATCGACATTTATGCCCTTTTCAGGTGTTTGTCCATCAACAACATTGTCACCCTTTTCGAATTCGTTCTCCAGGAATCTAGGATCGTATTGTTGTCCTCGCACACCGCAATGCTTCATCTTGCCAGTGCCGCAATTCTCAATCTCCTTTATCCGTTCAAGTGGGCAGGTGTTTTCATCCCCGTTCTGCCTGCCCGCCTTATACAGACTCTGGAAGCACCATGTCCGTATATTGTGGGTATTGAACGGAGATACGAGCCAGCAGATTATCCTGAAGATGACTACGTCTTGGTGGATTTGGATCACGACTCTGTTGGGACAAATGGTAACCCGCCAATGGCTCTACCACGTCAGCAACGGAGGAAGCTCATATCTTTACTTCAACTCGCTGCTCCACATCACAACAGGCACGGCGTTCCACTAGGACCTCCTCCGTACGCCATGGAGGCCTTCCCCGGCGATGCCTTCTCGTCTGAAAATACATCAGTTTTCACTTCCCGAGCACAGCCCTCGCTTTTCCCGACGTATGTTAGCATGAATTCGGCGTCGTTTGGTACTGTGGTTGGACCTACTGCACGTCCTTTAGTCTTCAATGCGTTCCTTCAATCAAGGAACGTTCAAAGCCGAGGAAACGAAAGGCCATCTACCTCATCTACGATAAAGACGAATTCACCACCGTCCCCAAAGGTTTCTCCTGTTTCTCAAGCTTTTCCTCCTCTACCTTCTACTCCTATCTCACGTAGCGACTCTGGTTATGCTCTCCAGGCAAACCTACGCGAGAAGCGGTCTGGGCACTTCGAGACATCTTCAAGAAGGAGCTCATCGGTTAGTCACTACCCCTTCCATCCCGTCTCTCGACTTCCGTTTCTAAATAAGTTACAACAGTTTGGTTTTGAACGCATGCCTACAATGAGACGCCCGAGCCAGCCTTTCCTGGGACACGCCCCAAGTGGTTCGACTTCTTCGTTGAGTCATGAGTACAAACCTCCCTCTTCATATGCCCCTTCGGTCTATGCACAATCAACATTGGCCGCATCTACTATCATGCCTGGTATGATGATGCAACCCGTTCGTAACTCCGACACTGTACGATGGCAAGAAGGCCATTGCTTGCAATGGAGGACACATGAAGACAAGGCTTCTTGTTCTATATGTGATGAGAAGTCCGATGAAGGTGGCTTTTACCGATGCTCTGGTGAGTACTGTCAATTTTTTTTTCATGGTGTCATCCTAACTAGTAATAGGTTGTAGCACAGTTGTCCACAGCCGATGTGTTCCACACATTTCTATCGTCTGTCCCACAGCATTCCGCCCGGATCAAGTGAGAGCAGCCTTTGTCCGCTGTTTTGCTAGCTTGCTCTACACCTACCGACGATATCTCCATCCTGCTATGGGCGATCAGAAGAAATCGGGGATGCTTTATAGGTTCAAACTGGAAGAATTCGTGAAGAGTGTGCCTCATGATACTGGGGAGTATGTCACCATGTTGCAACAGACTCAAGGTACGTGAAGCATTTACCCATATTCTTAATTTAACTAACCGTGAACCAGCTTTTAACGAATTCATTCACGAGCGTGAAACCAAACGAGCTGAAGACCCTTCGATCAAATTGTTTGACCAGATCATTCTGTCAAAGAAAAATCGTGGACGGACATCATTCTTCCACAAAAACAGTACGTCTCTTGTGCTGAGCAATCTTAGCAAGTGCACACCTAATCATGGTGTAGGTACGGATTGGCTATCTGACACAACCGACCACCTCTGGCGCTCTGCAGCGGCGACTCCACCCAATGCACGCTTTCCAGGAGACTATCGACAGATTATCAGTAGAAGTAATATCCCACAAAATCCATCCAGACCAAAACGAAATTGCTAACCGATATCAATAGTTCCAGCAAAGCTAGATCCAACCCTCATTAAAGAACCACGAGTTATTCAAGGTGTGCCTAGGATCCAACAGGCCAAAGCACGGCGCAAACCTATCCCATCGATGCTTGGGCCACCCGCGGGTCCAAAAACACCACCTTCCTGAATTTCATTCTCACCCTACGAATCATCATGACTGAGCGACCATCTCAGAACTCTTCTCATTATGTCTTTGGCACACTCATTTCCCTACTTCTCTCTACCTTGTACATTTATCAGCGCAGGAGCATCAGGAGCACAGTCATCCGGTCGGATCATTTTGGGAAACTCTGCATCTTCGGGGCGGCTTGGGCGGCTTTTGGATATCCACGGTTTGCATACTTGGAATGGGGAGGGCGGCACGACTCATTACCATTCTTTCTTTTTTTCCCCTGCATCTTCGACTGTGCATTGGCGGCTACAATTCTTTTTGTATAATATTATATCACGATGAGCGGACAGGGAGCCAGGCTGTGGTAGCTGGTTGCATCCCTCTTAATTCTTAGATAGACAGCAAAATACCCGAAAACCAAAAGGATAAGAAAGTGGAGGAGGCTTTAGCTTAGCTTATTATTGAAATATGATGGGATCAGACATCTCATCTGGAGACAATCCTCATTTCCATCGGGGCAGTTATGCGCCTGGGCATGCAAAGCCAGCATATGTCATAAGCCAGACGAGACGGAGGGACGGAGGGCTGCACGCCTGCCGGCACGAAGACACGTGCGGGATCTGAAACGGCTGTTTCCTGTTCCTGACTAGGGGTGCTTAGCGCGGCGGCAGAAAGGGCACTAGCGCGCCTTGGCCACCGCCAATCTCTAAGCTTAGAACTCAGAACCCCAGCTCTCTCCATTCCCCCTGGGCCCAACCTTGGAACCTTCTCTTCACCTGCGCTGCCCCAGTTTCAGAACCACGGGATACCTACACACTCCTTTCACTCACTCCCTCTCAACAACCACCACCTTCATTCTGTACATTCATTCACTCGTCACTCTTTTGGACACCTATTCCTGCCTGCAGCATAAATACCTACTATTTGCTCTACATACATTTTCGAATAAACCTCTTATCACACCACACCGCGAACACCTGTTGAAACACCGAACTGCACTCGATTCCAACCCGCCAAAATGTTCAAATCTATCTTCCTCCTTGCCTTCTTCGCCATTGCCCAGCTGGCCATCGCGACGCCCCCAGCCTGTCTCCTCGGCGCCGTCATGTACGTTCACCACCGAATCCCTCAAGCTCGATAGCAGCAGAGTTGAAGCCCAGCCCCACGCGAAACCAGTGTAAAAGCGAACGCAAAACTAACGTTGAACCTTAGGACTACCGAGGACCCGTCCAAGGTCAGCGATATCTGCAAGTCTGAAGATATGACCGCTACGGTTCAAGATAAATGCGGTGACGACACTGAAGCTGCTCTTTCTGCCTACGTTGACGTTTGCAAGCGCGCTGGTGTTACTGTTTGTACGTTAACCCACAACATCCCTCACTGCCCTTTCAATTTATCTGGCTCTGTTCTAATGTGTCAATCCTTCCAGCAACCGATGTCAGCTCTTCTGCCTCTGCTTCTGGTACTGCTAAAGCCACCGCTAGCTCATCTGGATCCGGCAGCGCTGCTAGTGCCGTCGCCTCTGCCACCGGAACAGGTGCTGTGAGTGAATCCACCGGCGCGGCGGGACGTCTTGAGGCAGGTCTCATGGCTGCCTTTGTTGGTGGTATCGTCGTTGCAGCTTTGTAGACGCGAACGAACGCGCTATCCTCGCAACCATCAAGCCCTACCATTCTAGCCATGGAAGCAGAGAACCCTTTCACACATGAAAGCTTAACCAACTTCCCTCAACCCTTCCCTTCCACTCCTACGAACCTCGTTCATATCACCCACCACACAGCAGACAGTACCTCAATTTCCTCGGCTCCAAATCTTCCTGTAATTAGGCTTTTTGAAGATATCATCTATAGGCGTGGTGTGCGGTTGTGGATCCATCGATGGTTTTGATAACCATCCATACTCGAACCTGTATTTTACCTTTCTGATCGTAGTTTTCCTGTTTGGGAAAAGCAAATTCTATACCCCACATTTTTTTGATTCGTTGAGAGATCTGACTTGGCTTTGCTTTGCTTACACTCATGATGTGACTTCTAAACCGAGAATTATTGATGATGTCTTTGATCGTTGGAGAGGCGCAAACATTCATTCAGTTTAGGTGGTGATCATATGAGATTGTGTATTTTATTTTGTTTATGTATGTTCCATTTCACTCATCCACCTTGAAGTAAGAAAGCACTACCGCTGAGCCTTCTTCTGCAGTTCAACTAATCGCTCCATATTCCTAAGCCACCTATCCGCGAATCCCTGGTCGGTGAACCTCTTTGCCGACTCACGAGCCCGTTGCCGCATGTCCAGAGTCTCGTCCTTGGAAAGCGAGAGCACTTGTGCATATCCCTTTGCGTATTCTGAGGCGGTACTAGCATGGAATCCTATTTCCCATAGATTAGCAAGATGTCTAGATTAAATAGAATGTGATTTTAAACTCACCCGTAGGCTTTCCATCAACCTCGACCACGATGTCAAGTTTCGGGCCTCCTGAATTATTGACTACGCATATGAGACCTGCGGCTTGGTACTCAACAACACCGATACCGAAGTGCTCGTTCCACATTCCGTTCACGCCTATTGTGGCCCGTTGCAACCACTCTAGAATCTGTGACCAGCTTGCATCGCACACGAATTTGACCGAGTCCTTGATCTTGAGCTCGTGGGCTAAGAGGCGGAGGTTATATACGCGGGTTGCATCGTCGCTATCACGTACAGATCCAATGAGTACCAGTTCTGGTCGCCGGTCGGGAAAAGCTGGGAAACCATTGTTGCTCGCAAGGAGCTCTGCAAAAGATTCAAGAATTAATTGGTGATTTTTCTCTGGGCGGAATTGAGCAATATAAAGGATATATGGTCCACGCTTGATTTCACTAGTCGTAGTGACTTCGATTGCGGACTCAAGCTCTTCTACTGCCACGGGTGGGAAAACGACATCAATGTCTGTCTTGGTGTCAGAGTTTTGACTTGGGTTCCGTTGGGCACGGTATGGGCCCCATAAAGAGCGTATGTGGCATTGCGTCCAAGTTGAGTTCGTCATGACTACGTCGATGGTGCTTCCGACTTTCGAGTATATGTATGCAAAGAGGTGCCAGTACTGTCTCTTCGCTTGTCCCTTCCATCCCTGGCCAGTCCCGGCATTGACACCTTGTCCCCCAACATCCAGTGATTGTAACATATCAGTTGAGATTGTGGGATAATGTACGTAAGCGCCCGTGGGTACTCTAGGGAAGAACCAGTGCGATAGAGCCACTGCGAATGCATAACCCATGGTATCGATGAAGATATCGGGAACGAGAAGCGTAAAGGCATCATAGCCAAGTATGAGCGAACCAATGGATTGGCCTAATAATGTGAACCGTGGCCAGGTGCTGCTGAGTACCCAGTGTCGGGTAGTAAGGTAGAGGAAATGGATTGTGGGTGGGTGGAGATGAATGTTGAAGCGATCTTCAACACGTTTGAGGATTGCGGCTTTGTCAACATCGTGGTCGCCAGTGTAGACAATGCAAGTTGCTTCGGGCCAGCGTGCTTGAGTTGCTCGAATTGCGGCCCAGAGGACTCGTTCGCCTCCTCCGCCGGCATTGCTGTTGTGAATCGTATTAGAAACCTAGGACTCTAGAGTGGGCAAAGGTATTTCTCACCAGAATGGATGGAAGAAACCAACAATTCCCTTCCAGTCATGGTCCGCCTTGCCCATATCCACTGCTATATCAATTGTCAGGCTTGCGATATCTTTGTAGTCATTGCTCCCTCTTACCTGGCTGAGCTCGAGGCCCACCCGCTGCTTTGTACGCCTTTTGTTCGGAGGCAACGCGGTTCAGTAGAAGCTCTCTCCTTGTGCTTGATGAGCGGCGAAGGCGATTGCCTATGGTCTCGCCAACGAGGGCTAGTAATTTTGGCAGAAAGATCAAAGCGGAAAGGGTAGCAATGAGAAGAGAGATGAAAACGAAGGAGACGCCCATGGTGGAGAAGAGCGCGGGTATCTTATGCAGAAGGGAAAAGGCTAACGAAAGAAAGATGAGGCCGTGACTGCGACTGTTTATATCATGCCCTCCATCCACATCGATGACATGACATGGTGGCAGGTGCAGGTGGGATGTGCCTGACCCTGGTCGACCTCCTTGCTAGCTTGCTGCGCTCGGACCACCCGTCGTCAAGCTTCTCTCCTCCTCTTCACTAGCTTTTTTTTTTCTTCCTCCCCTCTCGCCCTCCTCTCATCTTCGTCTTCACCCCATCTCCATCACCTCATCACTACATGCATCTCTCATGTCTTCACGGCCATTGTTGAGGCCAGGCCGCCACCTTCGTTTCAATAATGCCGTCCATCTACGTCGTCCTGCCATTTGCCAACGCGTGCAGCCCTTCAGTGCTACGGCGCCGGCCAGAGACCCATCTGCTATACTCAGTGCGATAACCTACTTGCCTCATGGATTGCTCGAGACTTTGCATTTCACCGGCCTGCCCTGGGGGTGGGCAATCCCACTGTCCGCAGTTGCTGTCAGGGCCTTGTTAGCCATACCATTTTCCATCCCTGGACGCAAGGCCCAACAACGTTACCTCGCTCTCAATCCTCTTCGTGAGGTTATGACTAGGCAAGATCGCCAGAAGGCAAAAAAAGAGGGAAACTTCAATTCTCCTGAAGCTGCCAATCGCGCTGCAATTACTGCCACGGCACGGGCCACTCGCGAGCTCCACAAACGATGGCTGTGTACAGGAGAGTTGCGCGCATTGGTACCGATTGCGCAGCTTGGGGTATTCCTGACCATGGCAGAGACCGTTAGAGGGATGGTTGGAGCGAGCTCTGGTATACTAGGCCTCATGGTAAAGAGCTTGGGTCAATCATCCGAGTACATGGTAGGCACCACAAAGTCTGGAGATGGGGTACAGGCTGCTCTAGACTCTGTGGACTCAGGAGCTGCAGAAGCAATCCCCAACCCATTGTTTGAACCAAGCCTTGCCACCGAAGGTATACTTTGGTTTCCGGACTTGATGTCACCAGACCCCACACTTACCCTCCCGTTTGCGGTGTCTGGCCTCATGTTCTACAGTATATGGAGCAGTTCTAATGTGGCTGGGAGAGCGAAGGAAATAACAGAAGGTGGGGCGATGGGCATTATTCGCCGGTTTCTCATGATGTATTCTCTTGCTCTTGGTCCTCTGACCGTTGCAATGCCCTCTGGGTTACTCCTTTACTGGGGTTCCAGTACGGTTTGTGCTATCGTAACGCACAAGTTGTTGGATATTTATTATCCAATTAAAAAACCTCCTGTCGGCTGTAAGAGGCCGTTGGTTGAGGCCCCATTGCGACGTCGACTGAAGAGAACTGTGGAACCATCTAACCCATCTTGAAGAAGAAAAAAACTTGAAAGAGAAAGAAATTTCAAGTGTGCATTTACTCATTCATAGCCGAGTAAACCTCTTTTTCCTCGTAAAAGGTATGTTCATCTCAATTTCCAGAATCACCTAATTTCATGATGATACACATCCAAAAGCATAGTTCAACCGATGGTCTACGGACCGCTGGGGAAAAACACCATCCATCTTTCGCTCCTATCTGATATTTTTCATTTATGCTCTTCTATCAGTTCACCGCTCAAGGGTAGTTCATTGCTAATGTTAAAATGCATTTGCAGATACACTTCCGGCCTGAGGATAATTGCCTCACATGAAGGTCTTATTACACTAGAACTTGCTTGCGGTTCTAGAGGATATTGTATTGTATACAAAGCGATATACCCCATGATCGAAGATGTATAGCTGACATGGTTGCTTTTGTTGTTCTACAACCGTGCATATCAGCTTTTAACGGTAGGGCTTTGTTACTAGGTAGTCTTGCAAAGAAGGAATGTATTTTGATGGGTACTGTAAACCGCAAGGTATCAGAGATAGTAGCCTACCAAATGAAGCTAGAGATGAAATTGAAATATAGCTACACGCACATTATGAGCATTGCCAGAAGAATGTGTGTGAAATCAACGGGCTGTGATTGGCTGCCGGTTTCCCCAGACGCCAAGTTGACTCGTGCCAGACGTGATCGGCGGGCCGATGCCGACTTCGCATTTCTCCAAAATTTTGGAGGGTCCAGTCGTAACCCACCAATTTGCTTCACCGATCCCACTACACGGCGCAAAAATGCGGGTGCAGGCTTTGAGAGTAGGGAGTGCTCCTGGTTTAAGGGTAAGCGGCCAAACTCTTCCTCAATTGCTGTTCCCCGTCCCACACTTAGAACGGATGTCTCTCCGGCAAAAAAGAGTCACGAGAGCACGCAATCCAAAATATCGCAGCCTTCAAAGCCAGCCCGTAACGAAGCCTTGCAAATTCGAGTATAACTAACACGGTTGCAGCTCTGCCTGAACAGAACCTCACGGGCACTACAGCCAGCATCTAGACGTTACCTCGCCACCACCTCAGACGCCGCTTCTCACTCACATATCGACATTACCTCCCGAACGCCGCCATACCCCAAGCTCATTTCACGACTCTCCGAAGTCCGACGAGTTCTAGGCTCTTCACGCCAATTGACTCTTGCCGAGAAGATCCTCTATTCCCATCTCGAAAACCCCGAAGAGTCACTCCTCACCAATACCGACAATGGCAGAGACATCAGAGGAAGGGCGAATCTTAAACTCAAGCCGGATCGGGTAGCTATGCAAGATGCTTCAGCTCAAATGGCTCTACTACAGTTCATGTCTTGTGGATTACCTACGACAGCGGTGCCAGCGAGTATACACTGTGACCACATGATTGTCGGTGAGAAGGGCGCAGATACAGATTTGCCAAACTCAATCGCCGGAAATAAGGAAGTTTTCGACTTTTTGGAGTCTGCGGCAAAGAAATATGGTATTGAATTTTGGCCTCCAGGCGCTGGTATTATCCATCAGTCTGTCCTAGAGAACTACTCTGCGCCTGGACTGATGATGCTCGGAACCGACAGTCATACGCCTAACGCAGGTGGATTGGGTGCTATTGCTATTGGTGTTGGCGGTGCGGATGCTGTGGATGCACTTGTGGATGCGCCATGGGAGCTTAAGGCTCCTAAGATTTTGGGTGTTAAATTGGAAGGACAATTGAGTGGCTGGGCTTCTCCAAAAGATATCATTTTGCATCTTGCTGGCAAACTCACTGTCAGAGTATGTGTATTTTTTTCCGTCGTCCACCCTTCATATGCTAATTCGGTGTCCAGGGAGGTACAGGATACATCATTGAGTACTTCGGACCCGGCGTTGAGACGCTCAGCTGCACAGGCATGGCCACGGCCTGCAACATGGGGTAATTCTTTTCCTTTTCTCTGTTGGGCGTGAATGTGGAGTTTTTGACTGACTGGTGTGTGCAGTGCTGAGGTTGGCGCCACAACATCTCTTTTCCCCTTCTCCCCAGCCCACGTTCCCTACCTAGAAGCAACCCACCGTGGCTCAATTGCTAAATTGGCCGCACGCATTGCTTCATCTCCGGCCCCTGAGAACCTCCTTCGTGCTGATCCCGAAGCCAAATACGATCAGGTTATTACCATCGACCTCTCAACTCTCGAGCCGCATATTAACGGACCAATGACCCCGGATCTCTCCACTCCTCTATCCAAATTCGCTTCTGTAGTTGAAGAAAAGGGCTGGCCAAAGACTTTCGGTGCTGGTCTTATTGGCAGCTGCACCAACAGCTCTTATCAAGACATGACACGTGCAGAAGATCTTGTCAAGCAAGCTTCCGCCGCGGGATTGAGCCCCAAAGCAGATTTCTTCATCACCCCCGGTAGCGAACAGATTCGTGCAACACTCGACCGTGATGACACATTGTCAACCTTTTCCTCCGCTGGTGGCGTTATCCTAGCAAATGCATGCGGTCCTTGCATTGGTCAATGGAAACGTACGGATGACGTGAAGAAGGGTGAAGCCAATGCAATCTTCACATCGTATAACCGAAACTTCCGTGGCCGGAATGATGGAAACGCTGCAACAATGAATTTCCTTGCATCTCCTGAACTCGTTACCGCTATGTCATACTCTGGTTCAACAACATTCAATCCCATGACCGACTCCATTCCTACACCATCGGGAACGCCCTTCCGTTTCTCCCCACCAACTGGATTTGATCTTCCTAGTGCAGGTTTTGCTGAAGGAAACCCCGAGTTCTTACCCACGCCAGGTGTACCAGACAGCTCTGTAGAAGTCATTGTTGACCCTAAGTCTACCCGTCTCGCGCTTTTGGATCCATTCCCTGCTTTCCCAGACACCGAACTTGAAGGTCTTCGGGTACTCTACAAGGTAAAGGGTCAATGTACCACTGATACTATTTCCGCCGCTGGTCCTTGGTTGAAGTACAAGGGACATCTTCCCAATATTGCCGAAAACACTTTAATCGGGGCTATCAACGCTGCCACAGATGAAGTTAACGTAGCTTATGACGTTGACGGTAAGAAATCAGGTATCCCAGAACTAGCAAAGAGATGGAAAGAGCAAAATAGGGAATGGCTAGTCGTTGCTGAACACAACTACGGTGAAGGGTCAGCTCGTGAACACGCAGCCCTACAACCACGTTATCTCGGTGGCCGTATCATCCTTACCAAGTCATTCGCTCGTATTCACGAAACCAATCTTAAGAAGCAGGGTGTTGTACCTCTTACGTTTGCTAACGAGGCTGATTACGATCTTATCGACGCTTGTGACGAGGTTTCCACTCGCGGCTTGTTGAACGTTCTGAGGAACGCTGGAAAGGGAGAAGTCGAACTCATACTAAAGAAGAAGGACGGAAGTGAGAAGGTCATCAAGACCAAGCACACCTTAAGTGAGGATCAATGTGCTTTCATTCTTGCTGGAAGTGCGTTGAACTTGCTCGCTAGAGATGCGAGAGAAGCAAGGGAAGAAGTTGTTAGAGGGGCTGAGTTGACTGATTAAGGTGTCACTAGTGAAGTTATGATAATTGTATATACGTATGGGTTCGGATAGTTCTTTTTTTCAATCATGTCTCTGTAGGTGTCACAGATATTGGAAGATTAAAATTTCGTTTATATGGTTGTAAACATGTTTCTATTTCTTCATACATCGCTCTCTTCTAAGCATCCACCCACAACACCTCTCCATCGCCTCCGTAAAATCATATATCCTTCCATCCTTCCGACCTCCCTCATTATCTCGGAGCCGAACCGAAAAAATCCCACACCCACACGTACCAATCAAGTTTATCAACCCGATTACGAAGATCAATCCATCTACTTACAGTTACTGCCTAGAATCTTCTTCTAGCCGAAAGGATTCAGGATTCGTTAGCGTCAGTTCGATTAGCTTTAACTCTAACTATGTATGTATGTTGTCATGGATTTATTTGTCATCGGGGGTGGTCGAGAGCTTGTGGGATGTTATTGTTGGATATCTGGTCTTGGTGTGTACGGTGTACGGTGGTTGAGTTGGGCGGAACACTTCCTGCTTTGTAAGGTTGAAGGAGAGGTGGGTGGGGTTGGTTGGTTGGTGTGGAGGGATCGGGGGTTAGATGGATGTGATATAATATTCTGATGATGTTGAAATGGGATGGAAAATCCTCACGAAACTTTTATATAAGCTTAAGGAAATATTCATCAAGCATATCAACACTATTTCAATCTAAGCCACTATCATTGAATTTTACTCCATAAACCAAAAATCCACACGCAAAGGAGTTGTACGAGTACGAGTACGAATAGAGATACCAAGCTGATGTTCTTGGCTGGTAAGGCGAGTAGATATCGTTGTGTTTAATAAGTAAATTTTATATATATAGCACACTCATTTCCCGGGTTCCTTTGCTAGTCAGGCTGAAGGATTAGAGATTAGAGTTTCAATGATGTGCAAGGCTGATTTTTCTGGTGGGGAGGTAAGGCTTTGTCTTTGATATTGATGCCTTGGGTATGATATGGTATATAGAGATCTGCTCTGGGCTTCTTTGGTTCGCGGATTGGGTTATTGGTCGAGATCCTTGGTGTTCTTGGCCGTGAGATATTTCGAATGTTGAATTGATAGAGCCCATTTATGCAAACGAATAATGTCCTCTGTGGAAGGTATATGGATTTTTCCTGATTCCATTCACATGAATGCTTCACGTGGGACCCCAAGAAACCAAGACGTGGGATGAGGAGGAGATTGATTACGAAATCCTGGTGGTCGGAGGAGGGCCGAAAGGATAATAATCTCCACAATCGCCTGCGTGTATAGGGTTAACATTCCCTTAACCGTGACAGCACGTGCCTTACGGAGGATTTGAGCATATTCTCTACCAGGGATTGAGTACTCCGTACATGCTTCATGTATGTATGTTCTTCTCTATCCTTGCTTCTCCACCCAACCTCCTCGTAGGTTTCATGCCTTATCGGATCCAACCTAACTACCAGCTAACGGTTAAGCTAGAACAACATGTTGCATTGGATAAATACCTAGTGGAAGGACAACTGGACATGTCAATTGACCGCTCCTTCGTTCTTTGCCTATCGTCGGTGCCCGAGGCTGCCGCTATGCCCTACCAGATCCCAAGCTAGACGTCTCATCGGTAGATATCAGCGTTAGGCGTCCAAGCATTAGGATTTTGATCCTTAGGATTCGGTCTAATGAAGTACCGTCACAATAGCGGTTGCAGTTCCGGTAAGGCCACGATTACCGACGGTATTCGCTTCTGTGTTAGAGTATCTCGGCTAGAGTGTGCTTTGATCCTGATGCTATCGTGACATGAGCAATTAAGCTAGTCTTTCCACGTGTTTGGCTTTAGGCATTCATGCAGAGAGCTGGTTTGTTTATTTGTTTACTTGAGTCGACGCGTAAGGCTCGACGCCCCTCACAATGGAATTAAGACTCTCACATGTTAAAGGAGTTGAACATGAAATGCAGTAGGGCGAGAGAGCCTTGGGCTAGGATTTTTATCCTGTTAGAGTTAGTATCTAACATCAGGATTCATAAGGGAGGGCGAATGATTCGCCTAACAGCCTCCCCGGAGGCACGTAGGAAACAATATCCGGGCTTACCCTAAACCATTCATGCCATAGCAAGCCCCGATCTGCATCCAGCTTCGAGCTGAAGGAAAATTGCCAAAGGATTGATTTGGTTCGGTTCAACTTCCCGCAGCCATCGTGGGTCGACTATGTATTCGCGAATGCTTGGGCGGATAGGTGGTTGCACTATGGTAGCATCCACGCGTGGGTGTGCAATTCGCCTACTGGAGAATGGATCATCTACTGCTCTGTTGACCGCTCTTATTTCCCCTAACCGAAGTTCGTAGAGGCCAATGCTTTGAGATATACACAGGGAACCATTAGATCCTTTTTTTCCCCTTTCGCGAGAGCCTCTTTGCATAAAACGTGATTCCCGAACTTCCGCAGATGCGGTTTCGACAGGGGAAGTAGACGTGATGTTGATGGTGGTTAAACCTAACGATGTTGACCTATAATCGCTATATCGCTAAGGTAAAAGAAACGAGAAACAGGGTGAATCAAGGGACAAAAGATTGGTCCATGTCGATCCATGGGGCTTTGATCCTACTTAAATGTAACCTAAGTTGTAGCGCTGAGTTACGAGAACCGCTACATTTTTCAGCACTATGCGGCAACGTTACTAATAATGATGGTAATAATTAGTGAGTTCGAATTTGAGGACGCTCATGTTCGCTGTCTCTACTGTGTGGTAGTGTATGCACTTTTCGGCTACTATTTGGCTGGCATGCGTTTGTAAACGACTTCCTTGCACAGGTTCGCATGTCGCATTGACGCTGTGACCTTCTCAGCAGTCTGTCAAATGAACAGCTTGCCAGGGGGATGAACCGACTCGAAAGGGTTGTTCCTTGCCCTATCTCAGCCCTATAAATTTTGTTTGGACGTCTCGACATTTGGCATCGATGCTGCAAGCCCGGGCGGCCGACGGATTCCAGTAACTGCTGACCCTTTTACTTCATCGATCCGACTCTTAGAAAGACTAATGCCGGGCACAATCCATTCGTTACAACTACATTGCATTCCCTGCCACGCATACTTCCCCACGTTGGTGTGGCATTTTGGGCATTCCAAGCGACCATCGAGTTTGCCCTGCTCAAGTTCCGGGCGCATCCAAGACAAGGGATCCAGGAAGTAATGAGCGCAATTTGAAGATGAACTGACAGATGACTTTTGCTCAATGTGGTCATTGATAACCGGTGTAGGCGCATGTGGGATGAGGAATTGCGACGTTGCAAGTGGTCGTCTGCATCCTGTCAGCCTTTCCGTAGGGATGAGATGGGGGAAAACGGTTTGGGGAGCGTGGGGAGGACGGAACAGGTTCCGTTGCAGTCAGTGAGCATCATACCTGCATTTCCTACAGCGCAAGTCATACTCGGACGTCTTCTCTGAAACGTGCTCGTCTTCAAAGCGGATCTTGTCTGCTTCGGGGGCTTGGCCACAGGCACGGCTTAAGTCGACCTCGCGCTGATACATCCAGCGCTGGTAGGCAGGCGATTCTTCGACATTGTCGGGGACGTTCATCTCTGCATAGAGCTCCAATTGACGCATGAATCCCTGGTTTGGCTCGCAGATGGAGCGTGCCAGTCGGATTTGAGAAAGGGCCTCTGCTGGACTGACGTTGTGCTTGTGCATCAGGTAGGCCATCACAAATGCAGCGGATCGGGATTTTCCCATGGCACTAGAAATAGTCCTCAGCCTGGTATCTTGCAACCAACTGCAACGACTGGCCCCAAGGCGCGCGAGAATTTGCAGGTGGCAAACCAGCGGTGTGGAGGGATGGGGGACGAATTGTCGGAATGCGGAAGGAGGACGACAAGATAGAGGAGCAAAAATAGGTTGTGCTGTACAGTGTAGATGAAGTGCATACGACGCGCGGGCAGCGCCCTGTTACCTGTTACCGCGCGTGCATTGCCATAGGGAGGAGCGGGCTTGTGGTGAAGATGGCAAAATTGCCAAGAATGGGAACTTTCGGTGCTGATCACAAGTTTGATGCCTCAGCTGTGCTGGGGTCCTTGGACTTACCAGTGGACAAGCACGCCGCCACCGCCGTCGAGCCCCTCTTGGATGAACTGGTTTGCGGCCGGAAAGTACTCCAATATGTTCTCATCTTCTACATCATCGACCTCAATGGTTTTTTGCTTGAACGTGTTGAACAGCTCCTGGTCGGGCGGTATACGTAGCACCGATAGAACGTGGGTGATTTTGCTCTGGAGAAGCGCGTCACGCCTTCGTAGCGTGAAGATTCTATAGGATGCCTCATCAGCAATCAAAGCATCTTGGTGTAGCCGCCTGGGTACGTGTGTGCGGAGGTGCGTGCGAGGGCTGCCAGGTCCGACCCAGCCAATGTCCGTTCCCATTCACGTACCCGCCGATGTAAAGCTTCAGACCTCCTGGTACCTGATCCAACAATGCCATGGCCGTCGTAAAGTCAATGCTGTACCTGCAGCGGATAGCGTGGAGAACGTGCGTTTAGATTGGAATCGAAGAGGTTGGCTGCTGTATATTCGCAAAAAATGATGACTGTTGTTGGTCCCCACGCGTAATATTTTTACCGAGGCATGTGAGCCAGAACTTTGGAAAGCAACGTCGTGAGCGAAACCGAATCATCTTCCAGCAATGGATCAATGCCTACTTCCAGGCTGCAGGCCACAGCAGTTCAAACTGAGCCGACGAGGTTCCTCGCTCTCGGAGATGGGATGGGTAGTTGTTGCTCTGCGCCTCGCTCCCCCTGAGAACCGCGGCTGACGGCCTTCACGATCGCTGGTCCGATTGGATTCACAGCCACCAGCCCTATGAGATCGCCGCCACCAGCCCTGCAGAAAGCCGTGAAGCCCTTGGCGCGCTCAGGGAGGAAAACCCCCGCGCATCTGTTGCAGTTTTGGGCCCAGGAAAGCCAATCTCCAGCACTCGCCAGTTGTTGCTTGTCGGCGCCCTTCCCCGGCCAAAGGTTTGTCACAGCACCATGCTTTGGGGGCTATGATAGCCACTCGTCGTGTCGATGCCACTTTATTACGAGTGGACAACCGTCATAACCTGCACCGGCATTCGTATCTGGCATAGATAGTGGGCGTGGAGTGCAATTCCGACGCCCTCGCCAAGGTTCGTCCCGCAAAGCCTCTGTGCTTAGCCCTCCTCAACCAGGTTGAGCAGGAGGCAGTGGCAGTACTGGAAGGGTGTCACATTCATGCCATTTAATTTTCCTACTCATCTATTTGCTTGGAGCAGCCGCTACTACATCACCCGCAGCCATACAGGCACAGGGGAATGCTAGGCAGGGC
Organism: Rhytidhysteron rufulum CBS 306.38; assembly: GCA_000467735.1. Taxonomy (NCBI): domain Eukaryota; kingdom Fungi; phylum Ascomycota; class Dothideomycetes; order Hysteriales; family Hysteriaceae; genus Rhytidhysteron; species Rhytidhysteron rufulum. The sequence goes on from AJFL01003168.1 coordinate 38,034, forward strand.
AATATCCTCAGGCGACTTCAAGGGGGAAGGAGCACCGCTGCTGCTGGCTATATCCTACATATCGATGTGCTCTGCCACTCCGAAGAGTGAGCCCATGCCTCTTATCCCGGCCACGACGACGAGTGAAGCTGCATCGATCATCAACGGATCAACATTGCAGGGCGAAAAGGTGGGTATCAGGTGGGAAAGGCTTGGTTTGTCTTTCAAGGTGACGGAGGTATAGACGCAAGCAGTAAGAAACAAAATAATAATATGAGCGTAGAAAGTCCGAAAGGCCCAATTCACCTTCGGCCAACAACGCAGCGCCCTCCGAGACTAGCCCTATAGGCTACAGACAACATTGCTTGTAAGGCTGACGCCGCGCCCTTGATCCTGAACAAGTACCCGCCGCCCTACCTCCCGCTACCCGCGATTCCGGCCTAGTGCAATGTGCACTTGCATGCCGGCGCTCTTGGTGCGGAGGGGACAGCTGCAGAAGGCGCTGCAGGACAGCTCGTCGTTAATTCTCTCCTGTCTTGCTCGCCTGCCTGGCGCCGCGATTATCTCCCCATGTCCTGGCCGTACTTCGTACAGGGACGGAGCATACAATTCTGCGTACCCGTCCAATCCATGGACCGACCGTTCCACTGTCGTAGTAGGCCGCTGGTGCCCCGAGGAGTCTGACGTCGTAGATCGCCTTGCTAGGCGTGCCAGGCTCAAATATGAAAACGGTGTGCAGGGCTGGGCTGGCGGATGAGCGGGCTGGCACCTCTTTGGTCTTTGGATTGATTTGGGCGATGGAGTGTGGTGAAGCCACAGAGTCGGACACGTCGCGACCTCTTCAGTCGTGTATGTAGAGTTGCATTCTCTTGATAATCGAGCATCTCAGACTACTGCCGCCACCCCTGTGCATCCCTCACTGAATATTGTGTCGCTGAAGGTAGGAGACTGTTGGCCTTGCGGCATTCTGCATCTCGAAAGTCTGAATCCGAGTTTGTGGTTCTCGAGTAATGGGCCATGGCAGATATTAGTCTACCCCTGCGCACCCTGGCCATGTCGTTCGTGGGTGCTTGCGTCGCTCGCGCGGCCAATTGAGCGCGGTCGCTGTCACCACCTCTGCCCTCTCGCACGGGGCAGAGTGGTGGTGGATGCTCAGGCCCTATCCCCCCCGTTGGTGTCTTTGCCTGCTTCTGCTCCAAAACCTCCGGGCGACTTCGACCTCGTCTTTTTCTTTTCTTCCCCCCATCGCCCTGCGCCTGAACCGTTGCCGTCTCCTCCCAATTGCCCTCAGTCTCTTGGCCTCCTCTTCGTTCTGCAGCACGATTGCGCAACCTCGCCGAGTCGGTCCCCGAGAAAGCGAGCCCAGCCCATCACCTTGCCATCGAATGGTCTGTGGTATTACCATGTGCAGCACACAGGTAGCAGCTTCAACGACCGACATTTGACCAGAGCCAGGAGAAGCCGCGACGCGCAAACCCGCATAAACCAGCTCTGTGTATTGGCGTGGCGGTGCAGCCCTAGTACGTCCCCCTTCAGCTGCTGCGCGCTCCAGCGTCGTTGACTGGGCTGGTGGTCGTGGGTGGTCCCCTCAGCCTGAAGTTGCCTCAAACGACGTAGGGCTGAAAGATTGTTTTCGAACTAACGCCCCGCCGAAGTTCAAGCATCGTCAACCATCCGTCCCCAGATTTCTCCCCTTCGCAACCGCCGCGACTCCCTATCCACAACACCACGCCTTCTGCCCACTGCTCGCACCGGGCACCGCTCGACAGCACCCCCGTCGACTCTGCATCCCGATTTCGACCACCCTCCTTGCCTGTTTCGGCCTCCCCGTGGCTGGCTGGCGACCTAGTTTTCCTCAGCAAAGGGCCCCTAGCCGCTGAGAGGGATAGCTGCAACAATTGTTGCCACCGTTTGGGGGCATAATTGTGAGCAAGCCCAACTCAGCTGGTGGCGAGCTGCCCCTACTCGCAATGTCGCACGCGACATCATCAACGCCGGCAATTCGGGTGGGAATATATGATTCTGGGGCCCATCACAATCGATATCCAATTCAGCGGCGCGAATCTCACCCAGCCGCACCAGGACTCCCTATGGCCATTCCGCATGCACGGGAGGCTCCGCCACCGCCCTTACCTCCTCCGCGTCACGTTCCCATCGGCGAGGGATTAGATGCTGGCTGGCAATGGGGTAACATTGACAGTCCAATTGGCTCAAGTCATGGGCGGCCGGCCTATGCTTCTGTGAAGCCGGGCTCGAGCTTGCTACTTGGTCAGAGCAATGGTCAGCTGCAACGAGAAAGATCGGAGGAAAGGGGTGAATTTGGTGGTTATGGTACGGTGAGGCGAGAAAGCTCGTCGTCGATAATAACAAAGTCTTTCGAATCATCGGACAGGAATGACCACAGTGACGAAGATCGTCAGGGTCTCCGTCGTCCAAGCCTGGCAAATCATCGGTAAGGAACTCTTTCCTTTTTACGGTCTACCTGGCCTTGGAAAAAAAGAATTAGGGACGCCACCTTTATGCTACACAGGCTTGTTCCCATCCCCTTGATCCCGCCTACTTATAGGGCTCTTTCAAGCTAACTATGGCCACGATGGCATGCAATAGACTTACGAGCGAGAATCAATTAGGCCAGAGGTCTCTTGAAAATTCGTCACAAGCATACGATAAACAGCTGCTCTCTAAAATTGGCGGTCCAAATACACCAACTAGGACTACTGGCCCTTCATTGTTTTCGAGTGCGCAAGAATCATCGTCCGCTCCCCTCACCAAAATCAATGGGCCGTTGAAACTCTCGGTTCCGACAGAACGATTGCATGCATCTCTAGACTCGCCTATCTCTAGACTCACTCCTTCGGGGGCTGTATCACCTGGAGGATACTCGGGCTTCCGCAGTCCATTCGAAAGTGCATCAGCCGAGAACTTTCCACCCAGGAGATTTGGCAGTATTTCGACAATTGACGACAACACGTCGCAGCATCATCGAGGCAGTTACGATTACAGCATTTCTGAGTCTGAGTTCAACATGGAGGAGAATGGGCTGCGCGACCTGAATATCAACGACCGCAGTCCCTCCGGCTCAGACGAGTACCAGCTCGGGCCAAAATCCGGTCTGAAGCGACGCGCATCATCACCGCCTTCGGAAGCTGCTCGAGAGGATCGGCCGACGGTGGGAAGCGGCAATGACTTGTATCATCGGCGCTCCGCTCAAATGCTTGTCAGCCGAAACTCGCCGGTGTCCCGCTTCCACGCCAACCAAGGCTCGCTCTCGTCAGCCTCGTCGCTAAGTCAAAGTCAACGGACAGGCTCTTTTGCATCCTCATATGCGTTTTCCACCGCCAGCACGGCAACGAGTTACAGCGGTGAGCAACGCCTGTCTCCCGGCGCTTTATCGCCATCCGCGGAAGCGGAACTTGGACCGGTTTCGCCATATGCAGCTAGTCGGTCTCTTAATCCCAGCCCCCGTGGTTCCTTGTCAAGACCACACCACCAGCGAGGCCCCTCAGAGAACGAACCTCCACAAACCCGCAAAATGTCTACCGAAGGTGTGACACACTCGAGACAAAATAGTGTTGCGAGCAGAATCCAAGGCTCGTATATTTGTGAATGCTGTCCAAAGAAACCAAAGAAATTCGATTCCGAGGAAGAGCTACGGTAAGTTGCCCCAGACGCCTTCTGCACCAAAGTACAGTGTGCGCAGTAAGCTGACGTCCACCAGCCTCCACGAGCTTGAGAAACAATACACTTGCCAATTCTGCCCGAACCGGTTTAAAAACAAAAACGAGGCCGAACGGCATCAAAATTCACTCCACCTGCGACGGCATTCGTGGTCTTGCGCGGCGCTCGCGGGAGTGCACGCAGCCTTCCACCCGTCGAACGTCCACCCGTCCGCCGATGTATGCGGTTATTGCGGTGAGGAGTTCCCAAATCCTGCGAACTGGGACGCACGGTCCGAGCACCTGAATCACGTGCACAAGTTTGGAGAGTGCAATCAGGCCAAGAAATTCTTCCGCGCCGACCATTTCCGGCAGCATTTGAAACATTCCCACGCAGGGACGAGCGGCAAATGGACCAACATGCTTGAGACAGCATGCATGAAAGAAGAGCCGCCCGTCAAGGATCGTATTGGATCGGTCAGCTCTCTGTCGGGCACAGCCGCTGCGAGCCTGGGCGTCTCTTCGAAACCAGGCGTCATTGACGAAGTGCATAATGAATCATGAGGCGTTGGGTGGGCACTGAGCGAATTGAGCGTGCATCAGGAGCATATGGAGCAACTTTCTTCTTGATTTTGGCCTTCTTCATCATCAGCCTATTCGGACCTTGGACACCGCGTTGTGGGACACATTTCCAGGTGTCGACGCCTTTTGCGCGTTTATTGGAGCCTGCATGTTTTCCCATTGTCTACAAAAATTCTCTCGATATCATCGTCTATACGCGTTTATTGGATCTCGTATCACTCAGCAGCATTGCTTTTGCGCGGCACAACCACTTACGACATTGACGACGGCGTTCCTTCCCATATGGTGTTTTCTGTCTCGGAGCTCAGAGGTCAACTGCGATATTTGGTTGGTTTGGTGCATCACAGGTGTCAATTTTCTCCCCAAGGCCAATTGGGCCCAGTCGTTTGGATTCATGTCTACTTTTCCGCAAACTTTTTTTTTGATTATTTCTATCCATTGCTGTAGCTTCGGCATGGCAATCTGGCTCTCACCGCTTCCACTATATCCAGATCTCGTCGCCGAGATTCGTAGTTTAAAATTGATCATCTTTTCCCGTTTTCATCGTCATTGGCCTGGCTTTCGATCCCTATCCGCATATCGCATTTCGACTATGATTAGATGTGCCAAGAGCTGCGGCGTGACCAGACCCTCGGTCAGGTCAGCCTCAGATAGAGACATACGAAGCAGCGGTGGGACATTGACATCACATGGGCGAATCGCTCTGACAGACAGGAGCAGGTGGATTAGTTTAGTATTGCTGATTACATCTTGAACCAGGTTTGTCTAGCAAGATCTTGGACGACATAAGCAGATTTTAGCCCCACGCGCGTCAGCAGGAGTGGCCCTTGGCTCTAGCGGCCGTTTGGCTGAAGATGGCTGCAAGAAGGGTAGCACAGTGTTACGCGACTTTTATCGCATTGGGTTGACGGCGAATGTCTCACATGAAGTAGGTTTGAATCTTGTTGGGCATTTTAAAGTTTCAATTCAGTATCACATCGCTACCTAGGAGGAGGAGGTGGTTCAGCATGCACGAGCGACGGCCACCACTGCCTCATACGTACATGGGGGGTATCGCGCCAGCTCGCACAGCAACAGCACAGCACAGCACAGCACAGCACAGCACGCAGCATGTCATCCTGAACATGCAAAGGTGGGCGCAATCATTCGCCCGAGAGATGGGGAGAGTGCGAATAAACGCTAACGCCGGTCCTGGCCTAGGTTGTTAGCTGGTGGTTGCTGATGAGGCAGCACGCCGCTTTGGGGGTTTTGTTTCACTAGCTTAGGTAGCCAGTCTCCAGGGCTTGCCCAGGTGCCCTCCCCACGCTAGTTTTGCCTAAGCTAAGCAATGCCCAGGTTGCTTGCTGCCCCCATTCATTCATTCATTCACCGTTCACCTCTTGTTACAATACCCCACTTGCATTTGAGCACGTCTCTCTATTTTGCCTGGGCACTTCTGTTTCAAGGTTTCTTTCGCATGATTGTGGGTTTTGCCTTTTATAGCCATGGGTCGCCAGGTGCCCAGGCAGGTGTTCCCCATCTCTTGCTTGCGTGCGTGCCTATCTGCCTTATGTAATATATGGCTTCAAGTGAACCTTGGTTAGGAAAAGCTTGTGCAGCTTGAACGCCTTACCTACCCGTCACGGGATCCCGTAGACAGTAACCCCCCCCCTCTCTCTCTCACCTTCCTCATCTCTCTACTCTACTAGTCTCTACTGCTTATCCATATCCACCATTCCCTCTCTCCCGACATCTTCACTAATTACGTACATTCTTCCAGACATACCGGAAGCAGAAGTTTGGATCCGATCAAACCAGCCTCGCTAATATTCCCTTTTCAGGTGTCTACAAGCGGATGACTGATGACTGATGCTGATGGGTGAAAGAATCGAATGAATCACGGGCAAATGATAGATGATGACATGAACCATCCCAAGCCAAGACAGTGAAGAGAAATACCGATGAACGGGTCGGCAATGCTTCGACGATCAATCAATCACAACGGGTCCCATCTCCCATCTCCCATCCCCAACCAATCCTCGATACGATACGGAGTAGATACCTCCCTGTAATGTCTCAGCACCATGGCTAGTATAAGGTACGTGTGTATGTACATATGCCTCGGCAAGTCCAGCTGTATCTGTATGTATGTATGTATGTATGTATGTATG